>CAEMYA010001490.1:5206-46172 GCA_903131615.1 Diplodus sargus
TAGCAGTACTACTGAACGAGAATCACCTCCTCTGCCCTGAGTGAGTGAGTGACTGACACAGCGCCACTCTCAGCACAGTACGCGAACGAGATTCATGTCCTCAGCACCGTGAATCAGTCGTTCGCGTACGACCTGCTGAGGACGTGAATCAGTCGTTCGCGTACGACGTGCTGAGGACGTGAATCAGTCGTTCGCGAACGACGTGCTGAGGACGTGAATCAGTCGTTCGCGAACGACGTGCTGAGGACGTGAATTACGTTCGCGAACGTGATTGACGTGAACGTGAGTAACTTGTACTGTGTAAAATCACTTAACATGATGCTACTGATGTTAGCAACACATCGCTAGTTTTAGCAGTACTGTTACTGAAGGCGAATGTCTCCTCTCTTACTCCTCTGCCTTGAGTGAGTGAGTGACTGACACAGCGCCACTCTCAGCACAGTACGCGAACGAGATTCATGTCCTCAGCGCCGTGAATCAGTCGTTCGCGAACGACATGCTGAGGACGTGAATTGAATCAGCGTGAACGTGACGGCACTGAGAATCACTTTCGGCAGTTCCACTCCCGGCCGGCATGCTCGCTGCTGAGCTCAACTGAACTGAGAAAGGAACGAATCAGTTCCTCAAGTGATTCCGTTCACTTCGTTCACTCAAACGATTCGTTCTTTTGAACGACACGTTCGCGACCGACACAACACTACCTGGAGCTCCAGTACAGTGAGGTGAACACAACACAAACACAGTAGAGCAGAGTGGCACTCACACTCATCAGTTAGGGAGTTTGTAGCGCGGCTCCATGGTGCGCACCACTAACCGAAACTAACGTTACTGCTCCTTTTGTTGTGGTCCCACTCACTAAACAGTCCGGGCGGCGCGCGCGCTAAGGTTCCGGTTACGTGTTTTTTGTTCCGTCTTGCGGCAAAGCATCGATGTTAATTAATCGATGCCAAATCGTCACGTGAGGCATCGCGATGCATCGCCACATCGATGAATTGCACCCACCTCTAAGCAACACCCAGTGGTATGTTATGTTATGTTGGAACCCATAATGCTGTGTGATTCATTCATTAAAAGCTTTAACTTAAACAGAGTTTGCTGCTTATCTGCAGTAAGGACCCCTGCTTGATATATGTTTCATTCTTTGTGTTGACCACAAGGCCATGGTGGCCGCGGTTACAGTAATACTCGCAATAGCGCACGTGGCCGCACGATGTTGCAGTCGAACTACATAGCTTGTTGCTAAAGTTTATGTAGTTTATGGGTACTGGTTAGCAAAAGTGTTTTTCAAATGACCGGGCAGTTATAAATTTAGTTTGTGCTCAGTAGCTCTGAAATGGTTGAATTGGTTTAGAGAAATAACGTTACTCATGCTTCAGAAAGGCAGCATGGCAAACATGTTGCACCGGGCACTGATTAGCTGGTAACTCCGTCTACCACGATATGAGGAATATTGTTTGTTACTCAGGATATCTACAGTGATCTGCATGAGGCACTCGTCATTGTAATTTTGTTGTATTGTTCAGCAAGAGAACAATCGGGGCTTATGTTATGTTGTTATTTTGAATGCGCCGTCTTGGTTATCTGGCATCCTCTGTTACTGTAGGTACAAGCCTGCTAGTGCATGGCAGGCTCCTCTGTGGGGAGGGGCTTTGAAGGCAGGGCAGCAGAGAGGAAGAAGGAGGGACCTGCGAGCTTTTTTCTCAAAGCTCCAGACTGTAGCTTTAAAGAGATGAATACTTTTTATAGCCTCAATTTTCACAACGTCAACCTAATAGTTGATCATGTGTCAATGTTGTGTTCACAACTTGTTTGAACTGCCTTCATACTGCAAACAAAAAAAATATTTCAATCAATCAGAGAATAAGCAGCATAAAGTAACATCATGGGAACTAACACTGCATTCCGGTCAAAGTAAGAGGATGAAAATGTGTAGTTTAAATTTCCAACGTTTGACCTAAGAGCATTCCAGATACCAAACGCCAAAGTTAACAAAAACTTGGTTGATCGTAACAAAATGATGTGTCTTTGGTAAGTGTAAACACAATTGCACACTCAGCAGTGCAGCGTCTAGCACAAAGAAATGGTATAGGAAAACGGCACATGAGGTTACAGACACCATTATACTTTATTATTGAACTGCACGTTGACACTTAGAAATGTATCTAAATATTCCTTTCACTTGCCTTATACCAATACTGCAGTCAACAAATGTTGGGTCAAGTCAGACAGCTGCTCCCTCTTATGGAGTTAGTGCCCCAAGTACTCAAGTACGAATTCTGAGTTCAGCTGTAGGAGGTTGGAAATATCAGAATTCTGAGTTGTCTGCAATGCAGCATAAGAACAGACATATAACATAAACTCAGTAGCACACATCATTAAGCCACCAATCATAGTTCTTCCAACAGCTGTACATGTAGACCACAAGGTGGCAGAAAAGCTCTAACTTTTACTAGTCCACTGTTTGACCATTAAAGCTATTCCCATTTCTGAAAGTCTGATTGTTAGCTATAATACATGGCTTTTTCCATAATTTATCAAAAACCCATCAATCTATTACAATAAAACAATGAATGATATAAATCATACATTAGACAAATGCCTAATGTAGCTTCATGGCCAGAGAGAAGCTGGAACTCTGGAAACATATTATTAAGCTACTTTACTGGCACCAGAGGAGTTGCATTAAAATAATTCAAAGAAACATTTCTTGGAGCTCACTGCTGCACTGACTTTGTTTTAAAGAAAGTAATATCTTTTCTCAACTGGCTATTTTTCTAGTTTCCTGTTTGCCAGCTAGTTTGGTATTAAACCAACCTGACAACCTTTTGCAAAGGGAATGCACCTCACATTTTCCTTTGTGAATAGCCACCATCTCTGCCTTAGTTTATCCAGTGTCTAACTGCCCCTTGATGAGCACCAGAACAGTTGGTCTGCTGTATTGCAACATCATTATGATGTGCTTGCTTCCTTCCGTCACAGTGTTTGTTTTAAGCACTGACAGCCACACAAACCTCCTGCTATGGATGCTCCTAGATGGCTTACAGGGATGAAACAGACTGAGGTTTCAACTCTCTACTGTGTACCTGCAAGACCTTTAGTTGCTGCTTGGCAGAGGGAGAAGGACAGAGATTTTCTTCATCTTCAATGTTCAAAATGGAAATTTGTGAGTTAAATTTTTTCATAACCCTGTTTATGAGCATATTAGTGAAACACACTCAATGTTAAAAAATATCTGCATACTTTTGTTTAAAGATTTTATACCATACGTTTTTTTCCTGAGAATCCTTATCTAGAGGACACAGTCCAAAGTGGTTTTGAACCAATGAATGACATCTTATTTTTCCAGGACAGAAATAGTCAAATGAGGTTAACTATCTGAAGATAGCTGTGAGAAGGAAGGCCTCAGTTCAACAGTAAGGCTTCTATTAAGTTGCCAATTAATTCTATCGTGAAAGTCTGCGTCTCACACAATTTCACACTTGCATCTTTCTACTGCCGCATCCAAAATAAGGGGAAGCGGCAGCTCAACAAAGAACCTACTCATTGCTGGTAGGGATGCTTTGCCAAGCAGGATGTTGCTTTTATATCAAGGCCTTTCTGTGTATGTGTCTGCATATGTATGCTGCACATGGAGCTACTGCACCTGTGGGCTCAGCAGCAGAAGCCTCCCAAATGATGAAGGCTGGGACTATGCAACCCAAGGGCCAAGGATCCCTCACAACTAAGATAATTTCTTCCTCTCCACAAATTCCACTCCTGAATGTTGCCATTAAAGGGATAGTTCGGGTTTTTTGAAGTGGGGTCATATAAAGTACATATCTATAGTCGGTCTGTTTCCTACTGTAATCACCGATCAGCGCAGCCTCAATTTGGAGAAGTAGAGAGCCGCTCCAACCAGACGCTCAGCTTTGCACTGCAGTGAACGGGGTCCAGAGAAAAAGCGAAATAAACCACCTAAAACAAGGCTCACCTAAAAAAATCTATATCAATTGAAGTGTACGTTGTAAAGGTAAAATTCACACCGCTTCAAATCGCCATCAGACCGCGCTTTCTTTTGGCACTACATTTTCTCAACCGCAGACCCCCCGTATCCCTACGCATTAGCGTAACTGGGCAACAGGTGATCTGTGAGCGGCGGAATACAGTGCGAGGCCCAGCTGCTAGACGAGAGGTTTACTTTCGATAAAAACGAAACTCAACTCTCCGTATCCCTCCGCATTAAGCCTGGTTTATGCTTCTGCATCGCGGCAACGGCGTAGCTACGTCGTCGACCCTACGCCCTCATTGAGCATTCAAAGTTCTGCGTCGAGGGAACGCGTTGTTCTGCAATTCACCGCCGCAGAAGACATTTGCGGAGGTGGTCTATCCGACCACTGAACCAGTCGAGGCTGAGAACGGGTGAATTTGCCACACTGGTTCTCCCACTGAGGAAAGGTGGTCATATTTTCTGACCTCCTCGATAATTCACAGTTCTTGCCGTTCGCGTCTTGACGTGTCGTGTAGTCAGGATTTTTTGGAGGCGCACGTCAGGCTACGGCGTAGGGTCCGCGTAGGGGTCTGCGTCGACGACGTAGCTACACCGTCGCCGCGACGCAGAAGCATAAATCAGGCTTTAGCGCTCATGCACAGGGATACGGGGGTTCTGCGGTTGAGAAAATGTAGTGCCAAAAGAAAGCGCGGTCTGACGGCGATGTAAAGCGATGAGAATTTACCTATACAACGTACACTTAAACTGTTATAGATTTTTTTAGGCGAGCCTTGTTTTAGGTGGCTTTTTCTCTGGACCCCGTTCACTGCAGTACAAAGCTGAGCGTCTGGCTGGAGGCTCTCTTCTTCCCCAAACTGAGGCTGCGCTGATCGGTGATTACGGTAGGGAACAGATCGACTATAGATATGTACTTTATATGACCCCACTTCAAAAAACCCGAACTATCCCTTTAAGAAACCTGCAAATGTCATCTGAATTATTTGAACTAACTACTACTAAATGTTTCTTTTAAAAGAATCTGTTTCACCTCAAGCTCAATGTACACAAAGTTATGGAAGTATGGAAGCACAATTCTATACTATATCATTGTAATAGGCTTTTAGAGGCCATCCTCTAAAAGGACATGTACAGATAGGAGCATGCTATACCAACTGAGCTACTGTGCGCACCTAAAAGTTAAACCTAGTAAATATGTGATAAAATGTTGTGAAAGGGTCCATTTTAAATGACACTAGGTTTTCCAAAAACTAAACAAGTATTTAAGTTCCCTAAACATAATCAACATCGACAGAAAACAGTAAAAAAAAAAAAGTCGAGACGATGGTCTTCAAGCAACATTAATTATCCAGGAAGTAGTTTCAAAGCTACTGTATGACATCACAACACTGTGATTGGTTGATTGCATTGACAGTACAGGAAAAACGTTATGATGTTCTAGGATCAACACGAGCATGGTGATATCAGATAAAACTTTGTTGAATAGTACCACATATAAAGTTAGATCGCCTTGCAGGACATTACAAAACCATGTCTTCAGACATACATCTCCAATAATTTGGTCTCTTAATAAAGATGACATTCCTTGACATTGCTTAGGCCTACTGCATTTATTTCTAGTTGAAGATGGCAGTCTGTATTCCTGATTATATATAGATACAAATGAGAGACAAACACACTTATTACACAATAAGACAAATGATGGAAAAGATTCCCATCATGAACATGACCTTCCCTTCAGGTTGAAAGGATTTTCCAACAGCCACTTGGTGGCCACCACTAGACCCCCTGGGATCCTGTCCTATCCTAGTTTATGGGCCTACACTTCATGAAGAGGCTTCACATCTCTCAAGTCTAATTGCTTTAGCCTTGTACTGTTGCCAATCTCAATAAATAGTCATACACTTCCAATTGATGTTTAGGAAGGCCCTAAGGAGACATGGGAAAAAGGAAAAAAAAACAGAAAACACAGAGTTTATGGTGTACCCCAGAAACTATCCTGTGCGCATGAGAAAGTTTCACACACTTATGTTAAAGTATTGAGTGTGGCTGTGCACCAGAAAAAGTATTGCGTGAGCTCAACAGTTCCCTTACTAGCAAGGTTTTTTCCAGTGTGCTCAGAAAAGTCTCTGGTACGCACTAGAAACTCAACATGGTTCTGCACCACTAGCAAAACATGGAGAAGTCTGTGACAGGACATTCACGCAAACATAAAGCAGACGATAAATCTACATTAAATGTGACGACTACCCAAATGAAGACTGATAAAAATATGATCAGACATATCTCATGATTGGCTTCACCACTGAAGAGGAATGCCAGTGTGTTGTGTGTCTCAAAATTAGCTTCTGACAGTATGAAGATGAACAGGTTCAGGTTTTTTATTTTTCCTAAGGGTGTGGTAAAATTGCCTTTTTGATAGGCGACTTTGTGAAAATCTGTTGAAAGCAATAAATATTGATTAAAAAAAATAAGTAGCCAAAATGTTGAAGCGTGCACTTTATTGGAAAAATCAAACAAACAAAAATATAGTCTGCAGGGACAATGCAGAAATTATGCTGGGTTAATGTAGTAAGGGTCATGTTTATGTCCACACCATCTTTTTTTACTTGTCCCATTCATGTGATAGGCAGGATGTTTATTTACACAAAGCACCGATCAACAGTGCTCTATTCTCCTGCACAACTAGCATGCCCACGACCCCATCCACATCACCACCCCTCTGTTACTGGTCCGTCCTTAACGTACAGCCAAATCCTCCCAAAGTCCACAGATTGTCCAAACAGTGCTGGCCTATGTAAACATGATCTGAGCATGAAAGAGACCTGCACATTTAAGTTGGAAAAGGGCAGCCAGCAGCTTTGTTAAATGTAAGATTAATGGCATGCCAAAAGCATCATAAGCATAAATGCAGATTCATTTAGAATGCAGTGTTGCCTCAATCACAAAATGTAGTGCTTTTGCTGATGTGAAAAATGTCCCCAAATTCATAGAAAGTGACCCCACTAATTCGACAGTTAATGAATTATCATGTCCATACACATCCTCAGTACGACCCATTGAACCACAGATAAGTGTACAAGGCATCATCTGAGCACAGAGAATATTTAGTGCCCCAACAGCAAAATGTGTCATCTCTTCAAACTTTATATTAACTTTAGAAAAAAAGAAAAAACATCTCAAACACTCAAAATCCAAATCTACAATCAATCATACCAATGTATACACCTGAAGACCTTCCACAAGCAGGAGGTCAGTGACAAGTTACTGTTTTTTTTTTTTTTAAATGTCATCCTCTCTGTAGGTAATCATAAATAAATACAAACAATACACAAGGAATGTCTACTCCAAACAATACATAAAAAAGACAGAAAACAAAAATATGCGCTATTACAAGGAGTTGCAATTGTTTTCCTAATCTGGGGGAATTTTAACCAGGTAATCATGATTAATAATCAAAAGAGTTACTTCAAGCCTCACCTGGAGAAAGAGGAACAAAAGAATGACAATCCAAACAGTGTGACAACAACCCAACTAGATGTGTTTGTTTTTTCCAGGTACATCAACAGTGATGTTAGAAAGCTCTTCCATTGGGTGTTGTTTCTCTGAGTCCAGGATACAGTAGGGGCTGATCCATGACCACATGGTTTTGAATGGCAGCACACACGCTTCTTCTTCTTCGTCATCTATGACTTAAACAGGCACAATGCCCACTACGATGCCTCTCTGAGATGGCCAGAGTGGCTCCCAGTCACCATAATTTTCTTAAAGTGTTATTTGGGCCTTTCATTCTCAGAGGTGACTTCATTAGAAGCAAAATGCAGGTTTGCTTGGATAGTTACGTTTGTCATGAATCGTCTTTAAACGGGAAGGACCCCCCCCCCCCCCCCCCCCCCCGGTCACATAAACTGCATCTGTTAAAAAAAGAAAAACAACGGTGTCAACTCTTGTTTTAGAAAACAGAATATAACTGTAGACCCAGTTTTTCAAGACCAGCCTCCAGACTTCTGACATATCATCACATCACTTGTGCTTCCCAAATGGTAGGATGTTTGTGTTATACTGAGACCATAAAGTGTTCCCTTCATTTTTTTGAGCAGTGTACATACAGTATGTAACTCAGGCAGAAATGTTTACGCAGGAGGATATGTTATCAAGTTTTGTTCACAGTATGTTTAATCACATATTTCTACTCACAAATCACAGCTACAGGCGACCAAATGCAACATACAATTATTTTGAATAATATTGGCGATTTGTCTTGGTTTGAACATTGTTGGAAACATTTGGTATAATGTAAGTACACAACTTTTGTTAACAATTGTTGTGTTAAAGACATGTCAAAACACATGCCTGCATGAAACTACAAGTGTAGTTCTCAAACTCCCACATCCAATCCTTATTCAGTCGGGGATGAGACATTTGCAGAGTGTGCAAAGCAGCCAGCTGGGGAGTCAATTGTGTCAGCATCTTGCAGGTACGTGCTGTGATTGGCACACAAAGCGCAAACAAGGTAAGAGTTAAATTAGGGACACATTATGGATTATTTTCAGCCGATAAGATTGACATTTCTGTCCTTTAAAAAGACATTTAACCTGGGGTGTGTACGCCTGAGAGTAATAAAGGCTAATATATAGTGATGAAGCACAAGATCAATTCAAATTTAAAAACTCGACACCCCCCCCGCCCTCTGCCTCCACAAACTCTGGACACTGACCCCCCACCTCCACCATGCACAAGCCAAATGGTACCAGCCACTTTACTTTACAAACTCTTAAAGTCTTTTACAAACCTAATTTGCACTTGTACATATTTTTTGTATTTTTATCTTATACTTTATATTTTTATGTTTATTGCTGTTTGCACCAGGGATTTGAGGGAAATGCTATTTTAATTCTGTGGATGTGCTGTACATATAGCAGCATTAACAATGAAGTTTGACTTGACTTGATTCGTTGTGGAGAAAAATGACTAAAATCCAACAGGTTTTTGTGCATAATTTGTGCATAATCTCACAAAAAGTCCCATCTCATATAAATTGCTGGTAAATTTGGCACTAATTAAATTAATGCCAATCGCTTGATTTGTCTTCAACCCAATACAAAGACATTCTCCGTCCCATTAGAGCTGAGGTGACTATCACGTATTATGGAAAAAGTGAACACAAACATTTATCTGGTTCAGACAGGCTGGGTCACTAAGTCAAGACGTGGAGGGAGTGGGATGTAGTCATCCGTTACCTGTGCACCTGGATTGGGGCCAAAGGGGTTGGCTGGCCTCATCACAGGCTGGGTGTACATCATAGTTGGCTGTGTCGTCATCATCATGGAGCTCATGTGGGGAGGCTGATGGAAGAGAAAGGAAAGCATGACATGATTATTATGCTTGCCCCTGCCACCCCAAAGAAAATAAGGTTTCAGGGGTCATTGCTGCCATTTCCATCTGCTCTAACAGCAACTCCGTGGCAGTAGAGGAACTAGCCTCTTCATTGATAATAACCAAAAATAGGAGGTCTTTAAATGACTCTTTAATTCAGCCTGTTGAACAGGCTAATGCATTTGCTGCATTCGGCGTGACAGTGTACTTAATTATAAGCGTGCTCTTAATACTGCTAGAACAGCATATTTCTCTGGCCTAATAAACAATAATAAACACAATCCTATATTTCTCTTCAACACAGTGGCTAAATTTACTCAAAAACACAGTCCGTGAGCACAATTCTTAGATTTCTTTTGCAATAAAATTGATGAGATCAGAATCAAAATTAACTCTTCATCTCTGGCTTCCTTGTCAAAGTCGATTATAAAATATCCTTCTGCTGATTCACAGTTGGTCTCAGCTCTAAACACTTTTCAAAATATCTCCCATGAGATATTGTCTAAAATTGTCTCATCCTCAAAACTACAAAACACTACTTGCGTCCTGGACCCCCCTTCAGCAAAACTGTTTAAAGAACTATTGCCAGCACTGGGACCTACAATGTTAAATATTGTTAACTTATCATGACTAGTGTTGTCCCTGCTAGTTTTAAGTCTGCTGTGGTTAAGCCTCTACTTAAGAAACCACACCTCGACCCAGGATTTTTAAATAATTATAGACCAATATCCAACCTTCCTTTCTTTAAAGTCTTAGAGAGAGTTGTGTCCCAACAACTTTCAGGCTACCTACTTGATAATAATCTCCTGGAATCTTTTCAGTCAGCTTTCAGAGCCTGTCACTCCACAGAAACTGCCCTTACTAAAGTGGTAAATTATATTTTATTTACTTTAGACTAACTCTGCATCAGTGCTTCTGTTACTGGATCTCAGTGCTGCATTTGTTACTATAGATCATGGCAAAATGTAAGACTGACTTGAAAGTCAATTTGGCATCTCTGGCCTGGCTCTAGCCTGGCTAAAATCGTACCTGTCCGAAAGAACACAATGTGTTTCTTACAATAGCACATCAATTTTAACTGATGTGAAGTATGGAGTTCCCCAGGCCTCTGTTCTTGGCCCTCTGCTCTTCTCTCTATATATTTCTCCTCTCGGCCAAATAATTCGGAGTTATGGAATGCATTTTCACTGCTATGCGGATGACACTCAGCTATATGTGCCCATAAAAGCTGATGATAAATTTGATTTTGTCTAGGCTGGATTATTGCAATGCATTATTTTGCATTCCTTAAAACATGTAAAAAGCCATTCAACCATTTAGAATTTAATTGTGGAGCTAGGCTCACAAACTGTGTTTCAAAATTTCTGTGTTCAGGATTTAATGGGTGGGTCAGAAATCATAGCCGCGTTACATAAACCCGGCCCTGCTGCGGAGGCGGAATAAATACATTCAGCGCATTAGCTTCGGTGGTTTTTCTGCTCGCTGTGGAGTCTCGGATACCATCTTTTACGATAGTTTGCAGCTAGCTAACCAGTCAACCAGTCAGCTCGTGTATCTTTCCTGGATGCCACAGTGTTCAGAGTAACGGCGCCATTAGCTTATTTAACTTTCCTACAGACAACAACGTAAGGAAACGGTGGATCGATTTTGTCAAGAGGAGCTACTGTGGAGAGTTCAAAATCACCACCAACAACCGTTTCTGCAGTGTCCACTTTACCCCCGATAGTTACAGCAAGTATCACCAGGTAAAGTCTGGATATCCGAAGAGTCAGTTGATGTTGGTCAGTGGGGCCGAACCGACCCTCTCTGTCCCCGGCTTGCACCCTCCCATCCCACCGACAGCGAGTGCCACCATCACGGCGACCGGCATTATGTGCCCACCACCGGCTTGCTTCCTTCCGTCCCGCTGACAGCAAGTGCCACCATCACGGCCACCGGCCACAGGTAATATTTTATGTGCACCAATATAGCTATGACAAGGAATTATATATAGACTGGGGTTTTATGTTTGTGTGTAATGTAAAACATGGACTGTGAGGAACGAGGCTGAGCACTATCAGTGTCTGACTCAGAGTCAGTTTCTGGCTCTGATGGCTCAAACAGGTAGGGCTGGGTCCGTCGATGACGCTGCAAGCTTCCATTGTTACTGTAGGTTACGTCCTTGTGCAGTACACGGAGGCGGCTCCCCTCCCATGCGTGGGCATGGTTCCAGCGCCTCTATGAGACATGCCCCCAGCATTTCACAGCAGACAGAAGTGCTTGTTTTTCCATGATTTTGAGACCTAATCTTATATACTTCGCAATTCTTTTAATCTTTCAAATTTGGCTCAGTGGTCAATGACACGTTTCTGTGGTGTGACAAACTCAAAACACAAATTTATTGCTGCTTTACATGGATTTTAAGGTGCTGCTGATGACATACAAAACTGTACACGACCTTGACCCGTCGTACATGTCAGATCTAATTACACCATATATTTCAACGCTCTCAAAATTCAGGGCTCCTGATGGTTCTCAGGATTAAGAGGAAGTCAGCTGGCTGCAGGGCTTTTTCCTATCGGGCTCCCTTCCTCTGGAATAACCTCCCAGCTGACATCAGACAATCTGGGTCTGTTGACGCCTTTAAATCTAAACTCAAAACTCACTTTGATTTGGACTGCTGATGAGAAACAATCTCCTCCTCCTCCGATTTGTGTTTTAGACTATATATGATATTATGATATAATTTTGAACATCTTTCATGACGAATTAACTACTGTGCACACTGACGGATGTCATCTGTTCTGCTTCAAGAATAAAAGAAGTTAATGCACAAGATGCTAGACTTAATTATGAGAAAACCTCCTTTTCTGCATGCTTGCAAAGTCTGTAGGTTTGTAAGTGGAAATTAAATCTGCTGAACACACACTCCCAGCTGACTTACCATTGCATATGCCATCATGCCCGTTGGTGTGGTTGCCGGGAAGGTCATGACAGATGGTGCCTGAGGTGACACACAAAAAAAAGATGATTTCTTCGACAAAATCAGGACACAGCTCACATTTTAGTTTATTATAAGATCATAACATTTAAGCTGGAATTTAGCAAACACTGCACAACAGTGCCTAAAATTAACCATAAACTTTTATACAGATATATATCAGATGAAGGCTTCAGAAAAGATTGATTTAATACCAAATTTAATTCATGACATATTCAACTTCTCATATTCATAGGAATTTTTTTATTATTTAAATGGTGTAACCCATAAAGGGCCAACCACACCAAGAATGACTGCTAGAATAAAAACTATAAAAAGTGTACATAGATTTGACAAATCACATTATGTACAAAAAGTTGTCATCACTTTAATAGCATCTTCAAACATTGGTGCTTCTGGGCACACACTCTGAAGGCATTTATTTCATGCATGTACACATTTTGCAGCGGAATCTTTTCACGATGGTAATGAAAGGGATACCATTATTACTATTAAATGCCCGGAATTCCGCATTACCGCCCAACCCTACTAATTGCTGCACACGGTCCTCTCAGCTGCAGCGACTGACTGCCTTTAGCTAACCAGAGAAATTGCATTTTGTAAAGAAAATATGTGGTGACCTGCTGCCGTCATTCGCAGTGAGCAATGCGAATTGTAATTGATGTCCTGTCAATGGTATATTTGTCACAATATTCTGTGTGCATTGAGAATTTCTACCACAGTCGTTGGACACTGCACCCTGGGGTTGTGAGAGGTTTTCCAGTCAAATCCAAATTAGCATGTGGAGATTGATACAGAAAGATCGCACTTTAAATGTGTCAGATGTTACCAAAAGACTGCATTAAAACAGGAACATTTCAGACAGTGGTAAAGGAGAACAAAAAGGAGATGGTGTTGAGTTCTGGGGTAGGAGTTGGTTAGAGTTGCAGGTTCAGCAGCCCTTAAGGAAAGATTAGAGAGAAAAGTACAGACCACATCTCTTAGCATTCCATGCTTCTCCAACAGCCCCTGCAGTGATAACAAACCTAGATTTGTCTAAAGCCCAGCCCTCTCTGGAAGGATAAGTTTCATTAACTATTCAGTCGTTGGCAAGAGAATCACAAGTGAGTCAGACGTGGTGCTGGTGCCAAAATTGGTGCTTTTATCACAGACAGTGCTTGTGTCATTGCACTGAGAGCTCTCCTTCAGAATTCCTCCCTCCTGACAGTGATTGGTTTGTTTAAAGGACATTGGGTGGGCGATAAAACGATCTCTATCATTTTCCCGATAAAATTTTCCACTATAATGATGATAAATTCATGACATTTATTTTCGAATAAAATTAAAGAGTTTCTTTTTGTCAGTTTTCCTCTCCCTAGAAAACACTACGCCAACAGCCAATCGCACAGCAGAGAAACAAATGCATGTGGTGGATGAATGTTTCGGGCCCCTCCCACTGACAACAACACAGAATGACGGTGTCGAGACGACACAAGAAAATGAGTAGTCCGACTAGCGTAACCAAGTGCGAGGAAACTGACAAAGACGAAGAAAGTGAACTGAAGAATGGTCACACTACTTCCCTTGTTTGGAAAAAAGTTCTCCTACCTGAAGTCTGATGAAGGACAGACCAGCATTAGGAGCAAAATGTGTTGCCGACCACCAACCTCATCCATCATCTCAACAGTGCCGTCTCAAACAGAACTCCGTGAGCACGAGTGCTAGTGTCAGCCTCCCCGCAAATAGCCAACAGATCAGCCCCACTGCTTCTAGTCAAATTTCACTCGACAAACAACAATTGCTGCTGCTTTTTCAGCCATTACCCCATATGAGAAGAAACCGAAGCGATACAAAGACATAACCAGCACAATTACGTACTGTACCGCTAAAGATGTGATGCCTATAAACACAGTTTAAAAACAGGGCTTCAAGTTAATGGCTAATGACTGTCATGGATGCAAAGTACACTCTGCCAAACATCAGTCCCTCAGCTGTACGCAGAGTGGAGCAGCAGCTCAGAGATGATGTGTGGTCTGGTCGCATGTCAGAACTCATAAGGTCTTACAGAACAGGAGGCTGATGAAGCTGAACTGAACAACTACCTGCAAGCTCAAGAATAGGATACTGTAGCATAATCATCCTCAACATTTAACTTTTTATTATTTTCTTTAATCAGTGTTCAGTTCAGTATACTACCTCTAAAATGTCTGAGACATGTTTGAAACAAGCAATTTGTTGTACTATTTTATAATTTTATTTATTCAGCCTTTAACATAAAGTCATTTGGTTGGTTGTTTCGGTTGAATGGTCCTCAGGCAGGCTTGAGGAGTGGTCCACCATCACTCTCCTGCCTGTTAGGTCGCACTCGGGGATCGACACTCTTTGTCTGCCATGACGGCGACGCGCCGGAGATCCAGCACCTACGGTGAGTAGTTCAAAAACCTTCTTTTCAGTAAACTCTGTGTAGACAAACAATGTTCTCAATGCTCGTGTTCATGTGTAGAGACCCTGGTGATACTACGAGCAAAGTTTCATGTTGTGTCGAGCCTTCTTAGTGTTTTGAAAATAGCGATTTTGATGCTAGTGCTGAAGTGCCCCTTCACTACATTGAAAATTAGCTTGCCCTAAAACAAAACTACGGTAAATCTTAAAAGTGTTTCGTTGTAATTATGCATTTACACGAAGGTTTGACTCATATTCAATCACAAATAAAACCTTGGTTGCTTCATGGTGAGAGTTTCACTTTAATGACTGCTGTGTTGAGTGCATCTGCTTCTTATTGCATCAGCATTCTTAAAGTTACCAACTCTTTCTTGATGGCTTTGACAAAGAAACGCCCATGAGAAAAAAAAAAAAAAAAAGAGCTTTGGATCATCACCTGACCTTTTGCATCATCATCAATAACTCTGCTCTTACTTGCAGCATGATCACTCAAGTATTGAGATAACAGTAAAAAGGTGGACTGCTGCAGGATTACTGTCAGATGATCTTTTTGAGCATTATACTAAAGTGAGACTACAGATTGAATATTTAATATAAAAACTTGAGCTGGACCAATTATAGGCCTGGCCAATAATCAGGGCCAATATTCAGCATTTTTCTGATTATCTGTATTGGTGTTCTTTGTCTGATTGCTGATAAAATAAATTAATTTAAAAATTAGCAACTTTGGCTCTGATGCAGCTGCCTTTCTATATCAGAAGTGACCAATCTGATCACACTCAATGCCCCATCCTCAACACTGTTATAACTATTTCTGATACTTACATGTCAAAATTAATAGCCTATCATCACTGAATAATCTGAATCTGCTGAGTGACTAATAATTTAAGTTCTAAAACAAATTTGGAAGTCTGTAGTAGCAGAAAATGGAAATACTCAACTAAAGTACTGACTTTACTGACTTTTTAGATTGATGTGCACCTTAACAAAAATATAACCATACATAGCTCTCCATATAGGCCTGCCTGTAGCTATAATGCAGTATAAAAAGTGCATTAGTCATTGTAGTCCATTCTTTGATTGTTTTATTGTTTGATAAGACCTTTAATACAAGTTTTACAATCTGGTTATATCAAAATGAATGGGATATTGTCAATATTTTAGCATTTATTAAAATTGCTGTAGTGAAAGAACAAGAGAGTAATCAAAGATGCAAGCTGAGTGTATCTCAGCGTTGTGGCAATTCGAACATAGATATCATGAGTTTATGGGGTGCACTTAATCGCACCACAACATCCCTGTCTATACATGTATCTTTTGCCATGACATTCTGATCTGACTAACTACAATTAGAATTACAATACTATAATACTACAATATGGCAAGACAAACTGCACAATTATATGTGACATGACAAACCATGGCTACATTTGATAAGGTCACAAGAGTTGTTACAGTGAGTTTCTCATCCCATAAGGTTGACACGGACTGTCACGGACATATAATGTCACATATCTACAACTTCCTGGCATGTAAAAAAAAAAAAAAAACTGTACAAGAGCAAGACCTATCCCCAAAGTCTTACAGATTCTTGAAAGTTCAAGTTATGAGAAGCCTAGGGTTACCAGGTGTTAACTTCCTGTAGGTAAAGGCCCTTTAAGGTCAGTTATTCCAGCTTGAACTGAAGCGCCCATATCCCCACTATAGAGTAAGAAAATATAGAGAAGAGCCTCTACCATGAAAGGGGGCTTTCAACCCAACTGATGTACTTCTTTGGTATTTACAGGTTGGGGAGCAAAACCAGATAGGCACAGAGAGGTGATGGCCTACCATGGCTGCAGGGTTCCAGGTGGTAGAAGGGGCAGTCTTGGGTTGCCAGTTGGTTCCACCTGTTAGTTTCTTCTCACCAGGCTGACTCCAGTGAAGATCACTACAGAGATCAAGTTAGAATGTTAGTCATGTTTGGTATGCAAACAACTTTAATTATTACTTGAGTACACTCACTTCTTTGCTGTGCCATTACCAATTGCCAGATCTAAAAGAGGACAGGGGAAAGTGATGAAAACAAACACATCAAACACATCTAATTTACACACAACATTAAATTGTAGAATAGGCAATGACAATTTTCCAATTAGTTTTATTTAATAAATGTCTAGGATCATGATTACACAAAAAGGGAACTTACTGCCGACAAGATTGGCCAGTGATGAGTCCAGGTCATTGGACACCAGTTTTTGGGGCTGTTGACCATGTGGGGTCATGCCCTGATTGGGTGAGGATGCCACTTCAGGTTTAAGGATGCCACCTAAAACATTCATTCATTCATTTTCCGATACCGCTTTTTCCTTTTTTGGGTCGCGGGGATGTTACCGCTTTATCACCCCTTTTTCAAGGGGGTAGCGGGATTGCTGGGGCCAAATCCAGTTTCTCCAGCAATCCCGCTACCCCCTTGAAAAGGGTGTGATAGAAGAGTGTGTGTCCAGTCAACTCACCCAGTCATGCATATGCCATGCAAAAAGCCAAGGCCCCACGGAGTGTGTTCAACCCCAGGACAATAGAAAAGAGAAAAAAATGCTGTGACATTGTGAGCAGCATTGGACCAAGTGTGGGTGTAAAAGATTCAAGGTACTATGTAGTTTGAAACATTAATTTATTCTTTCTAAAATGAATGCTAATACATTGTAATAGCAGCAAAGAAGTCAAATCTACTAGAATGCAGGTCTTATGAGTTACAGATTAAAATGTAATCATAAACTTTGCTTTCCATGAGGTAGGGGTGGGCGAAATAATCGGTTCTTGGATGCATCGTGACGCGGATGTGGGCGATTCTGAATCGATTTACAAAAGTCAAAAATCGATTTTCTTAATGCTAATTGACAACGTAATGTTGACAGAACGCAAGAGGCGGAACTCGTAATTGCGGAAGTGCAGCGGCCGAACAGTCGATGGTGCGCACATAACAAAAAAACATAAGATGGCTGAGCGCAACATTCACCTGGCAGTCTCTGCTTTAACAGCAAGCTTGTGGAAGCGTGGTTTTAGTTGCTTCCAGCTAGAGGACCATCAAGCAACCGATATCAAATTTTCCACCCAGCTTGGAAAGAGCAAAGAGAATTACAAACTCTTACGCAACTTTGACGGCCCAGGATTTGTGTCAGTATTCAGTCGCGCTTTGTAGTGCACCGCTTGCATTTCAGCACGTTGTGCAAAAAGTTGTTGCACAATGTGTTGAAATGCAAGTGGCATGAAGTAGCATAGCATTGGGATATGCTGCCTATTACCCATATCAGGAGGATTTTGTGATAGAAGTCTTATTCTTATCTTTGACTGAGAGCAGCTTTTTCTTTAATGATACATAGAAAAGAAAAATTAATCTGTTTATTTTTTATTATCACTGACCAAAGGTAGCCATGTGTTTAGTATGAGAGCTGATATATAGTTCCATAATGTGTTGAAATGCAAGCTGCATTGATTATTGCATTGAAAGCATTTTTATTTTTTTTTATAGGCTACAGTATACTGTTTTTCTCTCAGGGATATGCTCATTGCCTGTAACAGGAGGATGCTGTGGTCAAGTCAAATCTATTTGTGACAAAGAAAAGCCTTTTCTTTAATAGAATATTAAAATAATCAAATATTAATTAAATAGAGTTTATTAATCTGTTGGTTTTCTTTAATAATCACCACAAAAGTAGGAAGTGATTAGCAAACTCAGAGATGATGATGACGATGATGATGACGACGATGATGACAACGATGATGGTAAATCATGCATGGAAATGTACACAAAAAAATTGTTGCATCAATAATCGGTTTAGAATCGAATCGTTGGAATCGAATTGAATTGTGAGGTGCCAAAAGATTCCCACCCCTACTATAAGAACATGGAACAGCCAGCCAGTGGAAAAAGAATAGCCAGTTAAGGGGGTCTGGACATGGACCATAATATTTTGGCCATATGAGTCTCAATTTGGTGCTTTCCAGCAAACTCTAATGCTGTTATTCAATCATATACACTGATCTTAAGAATTATATATTTAAATGAGTTTGCCTTTCTGACTCTAAATATGTACTTTATTATTGTAAAAGGAGAACCAGGTATGGCCAGCCCATGACCAGCGACCGGTCTATGACAGCTGATGACAAGGTGTATTGTTAGATCTGTTGCATTGGTTTTTCCTTTGGTTACACACTGTGGTTGAGGATTATGAATGCAAAATAAAAAAACAGGGAGGCTCCCTTCTGTGAACTGGGACATCGAACTTTAAACTTTTTTTCACTAGAGACCTTCTCCTCCTCCGTTTTTACCTTTCACAATAAGAGTAGCAGATATACCAGTATACACTGCAGAAATGCTTATTGGAGGAACTTAAATTCAGTTAAACCATTTTATACAGGTCACTCAATAAAATAGCTTTGAAATTTTCAAGAAATAGGGTATAGAGGTGGTTTGTCTTAGTTTCATTCCATTCTTATGTCTGTCATCATGTTGTGTATTTGTTATTGTAATGTACTGCCTTTTCTCAAGTTTGAAAATAAATAAAAAAATTTGGTCACAAAAAAAAAAGAAAAAGAAAGAAATAGGGTATAGGGCAATTCATTTTCAGTTTAATGTTTGTTGTTCAAAAAAGCCCTGTCCAGTTATAGAGCACTTTATTTTAAGACTTGTTTAAGAGGGAGTGAGTGATGGTCCTGTAACCTGGTGCTGTTTTTGAGATAATGTAAGAGTTAGGCCTATTTGATAGACAGTGTTTCATTATGAACATACAAACTGCGTATGCCGTCAACAGTTATTCGAGAAAAAAAAAAGAAAAAAAAACAGAGGGTCACACAAAATTTGTAAATCAGTTAAGAATATCTTTAGGGATGTCACTGTTATCGGTGCCACGGTGAACCATGGTAAAATTCCCGACGGTGAAGGTTACTGTTTAAGTTTTAATTACCATGGTAACCGCCGCGGACGATGATCATGGTGTGAAAAACTCGCAAAATACTTCCAAGTCTCATTACGCAGGCGCAGCTTGCAACGTACAACTTATGTAGTGAAGAAGACTTGGCGGAGGGAGGACGTGATAGTAGCTGCCCTCAAGGCATTTTTCCCTGTCTTCAAAGGGAACCAAATCTGAAGTCTGGGCGTATTCTGGTTATTTTAAGAATGCTCAGGGACAGCTGGTTGAGGAGGGGTAGCAACACATCTCATTTACTTACTCATTTGTGTGACCATCACCCTCAACTGCTCAGCGAATGCAAGGTAAGCTAACCTTAAACTCGGGTGCATGATGTATGTGTATATGTCGAGTTTTCTCTGTCTAATTTGCGGTTATCACTAATGTAAACTGACCAGATAATGGTATAACGGAACGAAGTTGATCCGTGATTTGGTACGTTATCTGAACCGCTTATTGTAGATTTCACTGTTTAAAGTCGACCTAATAATTCCCCAAATATTGATGCAGAGCTGCAGTGAGGAGGATTTGAGGCAAAGTGACTGAGGTGACTGACTTTAATCTCAGCTCCGTTCACCGGAGCAGCGTCTACCTGTGGCTCAGCAGACATTTGACCAATCAGATTGACCGAGCCCACTGACAACAGAGGAGCAGGCAGACAGAGAGACAGACAGCCAATATATATATATATATAGTAAGTTATATCAGAAATATATAACACTTGTGGATTATTTGTAGAATAGACTATATAAAAAATAATATAACATGGTGAATATAACAAGTGTCTAGATGGTGAGCCAAAATAGAGTATTCATAATTAATTTGACAATAATCCTTTTTGTTTTGATCTAAAAAATGATCCAACCTGTTTCTCACAAAAGTGATATGATCTAAATTGTGAGTCTTGTGATCTGTTGGTTGCACCCTTAGTATTAAGTAACAATGACATTAATAATCAATAATGACATTTTCTATACTTTTTTCACAGAGAGTGTCTGCTGGTCAATCGAGTGCTACTGCCACTACATCTCATTCTACCTCTGTAACGCAGACATTAAAGGACACGTTTCAAAACAGGCTGCCTCATCACAAAAAGCTGATTACATATTTTGCAGTTTTGATACATTCTTTTATACATGTTTAATGTTGATTTTGCAGTGTTTTGTTAAGGTTTTGGATTTGGATTATTTTAACATAATAAATCTATTGAAATAGAAATCTTTGTGAAATTATTTCAGTTTATCAGCGCATTAGTGTTTTTTCAACATTTTGAGGACATTACCGGTACCGTGGTATACCGATAACCGTGAAAATTTTGGTCACTATTACCGTGGTGTGAAATTTTCATACCGTTACATCCCTAATTACAATCAGGGCATTTCTTATTCATAGTCCAAATAAACCAAACCGACTCACAAGCAAGTCTAAGTCCAGAACTTTAACCTTGACGTGATCCCATGAATGTGCCATCTGTCTTCAAACCTTCAGGTGGCGGCAGTGTACATGAGATGTGCTCAATTCAAAGAGCAATGGCAAAAGAAAAAGCCAGAGTGTGTAGGAGTTCAACACTTACCTGTAGAATCTAGGTTGTTGGCATTGGTGTTGTTTCCAAATACTGAGTCAAAATCAATGTTAAGGCCTCTAGAATTCTGTGGCTGCTGGGGTGTTGGGGAGGCTGTAAACCCTGGTGAGGCAAAAAGAAACTGTCAATCATTCACATACTTACAAGCCATATGTTTTCGAGTCTAAATACATTTGACAAGGCTAGATGCTTTGTACCAGACAAAGCAACTTCACCTTAAAAATAATCATGTGGTTGTGTATTTAGTGTATAAAGAAGTCTGGTGATGCCTTGTCATACTGTCTCTCTCTCTCTTGCCTAACTACAGCATTATATCATGCTCTTACACAGCTGTTGACTAGACCTTGCAGATACAGTGTTCAAATCTAAACTATTCTTACAACAAAAAGACTACCATTAGGGCACCGTCCTGACCACTGCAGTAATTCAGTAGCAAGACCACTGGTTAGGGCCGACCGTACCATGTACAGTGTACAGTAGCCTTTACCTTTCAAGGAAACTCATTTATTAGGGTGCGACACACCAAATTTCTTTAGAAGCCCAAACACTGGTGGTGTCTCACCACAGATTTAATGCGTCAGGATACTTTTCTTACTTTCCCTGTCACCAATGCTTCACTCGAGCATCTTTTTCTGCATTATAATCTGTAAAAACTCAATTTCCCTCTACTTAACTTCTATATATTTCCTCTTTCATGAATAAGTGCTGTATACTGCAGTTTATTTCCATTACCTCCGCCAATGAGTTTATGTTTTCACCCATAACACACTACAAACAGGGGCTCCATATGGGAATTGACAGGACAAGAAGTGGAGCAGGAGGAGAATATTTTGAAACGGAAGTGATGACAGTGAACTGAGCGAGAGTGCTAATGGCCACTTAAGCTGCACCACTGACACGTTTACAGAACCTGATAATGCTAGGAAAGCAGGAAAGAGTGCAAAACAGTAAGTTCTATAGAATAGGTCTATGCAACTGTATTGTAACGTTGGTCATAAAGATGGTATCTTGAGAGCCACATGTTTTCATAGGTGGGGCAAAGTAAAAAGTTTGAGCAACACTTTTATTTTATTTTGGGTCAGCACATCAGCTGTATTAAATTTGATTTTTGAATGAGACAGGAAAAATGTACCATGCAGTCCCAGAAACAATGGCTCTTTCTCAGCTTAACTGTGGTTGCACAATTTTATATCTAAACACATCGTGTGCCTTTGTTTACATTTCAATTCGAACTAGAACCTCCTAGAGCAGGGGTCGGCAACCCAAAATGTTCAAAGAGCCATATTGGACCAAAAAACAAATCTGTCTGGGGCCGCAAAAAATTAAAAGCCTTATATAAGCCTTATATGAAGGCAACACAGGCTGTAAGTGTATATTAGCTATATTAGCCACTAGGGGGGCGCTAAAGAGCCGCATGCGGCTCTAGAGCCACGGGTTGCCGACCCCTGTCCTAGAGGAAAGATTTATAATATAAGATTACTTTTTTTAAATTAAAAATTATCAACAGGTACTCAAATGAATTATTCGTTTATTACTACTTATTACTGAATTGATATCGAAGCATTTAAATTGTGAGCTAAAGAATCTAAATCGAATCGAATCGAATCGTGAGGTTCTTAACAATACCCAGCCTGAGGAAACACCTTGATCAATCTCGGTGTACCTACCTCTGAACAGAGCAGCTACAGCAGGGGGCTCAGATTGGAAGAGAGGAGCGGTGTTGTAAGGGCCTGGCCCACAGAAGGAGTCTGACACACAGCAACAACAGCAGATATACGAATAACCAGACGGAGAGAGAAAGGAGAAAGAAGAAGGGAGAAGATTATGCAGATACGAGACCAGAAAAAAGAGTAGTTAAAGAGCATGAACGAGGCCAAGCAACTGTGGGAATGGCTTTTTAACTGAGGGAAACAAAGATCAGGATTTGCAGGGTCAAAAGCAGAGGAAGCCAGCAATCACTACATGGCTACACTAAATACAGGGCAAAATTCAGGGAAGTACACAACTAGTGGCTAACCACAAAAAAATACTGGTTCAACACACCGGTTTATAGGAAGCAGGGGAGGCGGTGTTTTCACAGTCTGACACAGTGTAACAATCTGAGTAGAACTGGGCTGACATGGTGTCAAATGTTTCACAACATCTCACTATTCTCACAACAGCTCTCACTAGCAGCAAGACATTTGTCCACCATAGTACCTGTAATTAAAGTCTCTATCTGTACAGCAGTATCAAGATCAGATGCCAGGGACAAGCTTGAATCAAGAAAGGGGTTGTAATGATCTAGACAAAAACAAAAAAGCTGCTCATTTATATCTACGTTAATGCATGACAGAGGTTTGGCCTTAGACAAAGACAAAAAAGCAAATAAAAGATTAAAACAGCCTAATCAAAGAATGTTAAGAGCTGAGAAAATAAACATTTGGGAACTTAGCCTGATTGCGGAAGGAAACGAATATTTGCAGTGGGGCAGCATGCCAGAGTGTTCAGAAACAGTATGTTCCTACAAGTGACCCTAAAAACACAACAGGCATTTCCCCCATTTGTTTCCTTGCTGCTCTGACATATTCTTCTATGAATTCAATCAATACACAATCTAAATTATAAAGTGAAATAAAGGCTGATGGTATCAGACTTGTTACATCAGTATGCCAAATTACTGTAGCATGATTTGTAGCAAAACAATTAAATGTAGACTGTAAAAGAAAAGACAGGATGCAGAAAACCATCCGACCAAACACTTCATGGCTAGGCATCCGAGAAGACAGGGTGCCAGAGTCTGAGGATGCTGTGGACAGGTGAACAGCATCGACAACAGGTCGTTTGAGCAAAGACTTGGATTCCTCTACAGCTTATTTAGCAGAGGTGAAAAGTGTGCAGAAGGGGAGAAAAAAGGACGAGAAAAAGAAGGAACAGAAAAATTTCGATGGACAGGAGGGTGAGGAAAGTTAAAAAGAGAATTTAAATAAGTGCATGCAAGATGACATGGGGGGACAATGTCAGTGATGCAGGTGAGATGGATTAAAACAGTGTTGGAGATACAGCTGCAGGCTTTTGTTGTGCACTTTATTGCACAGTTGTTATTGGCCTGAATTTCAGGCCTGACGACCAACTTTATCACTACTGCTTTGAGCTGTCCACAGGTTAAGGGTTTTCATTATCAGAATGGTCAGATCCAGCACAGGGACTAGTATCCAAAGTGCTTACATTAAAACAGCTGGGTATGATGTTTGTGTTCAGACTGTGTGTCAGTTTGGAGATAGTTTCCTCAACCGTTTGCAATAAAATACAGCCAGGGCATGTTCAAAATGTTGGTGTTTGAACTACGAGAAAAACAAATGTGTCTTATTATGGATCAGCTCTCATATAAATTAATAAAAGGTAGTTCAAATGAATGAGCATGGACTGTGTGGACTCATCTAACCTTACACTTTAGTCTGCCCAGTAATATTTTAAATTACACACAAACATGATGTGTGTCAATACCATTATGTGCGTACATTCTGAAATGAAACTGAAGTGAAAAGCACACATTATAATAAGGTATGAGATAAGGTTACACCTGCAACTAAGCACTATGCAAGTCAATATTGCTATACCTACTCCATTGCCATGCTTGTGCCCCACTTCAGCTCTGGCCAAACAGTCATTGCTGGATGATGTAAAACTCCTCACTACTGATGCACCAGAGTGGAAAATCGCCACAGACACCAAATTTGACAACTTGTGAAAACTTGTTTGTCAAGGGCATGAACATAACTGACATTCATTGATGTATTAAAGTCCCCAAATCCAGCTTTGATATCTCTCTATAAAAGCAAGGAATCTCTGTCTGTCTGTGTGTGTGTCTGTTCCTCAAATATCTCTGCGGATCAGGATCAGACTGACCTGAGAGTTTCAACATGGCTGTTGCGTGGTTCAAGGGTGTGCAACGTCGGATTTGTTTGGACTGCAATGATACCGTTAATAAATAATTTCATAAATGCTTTACAAATTCCGTGAGCATTGTCCACCGGAGCCACCACAGTCACGTGCACAGAGCCAATCACTGCACACCATAGCCACGTACGCACCAGAGTCAATCACTGCAGAGCTCAAATCGACTACATACCTTAAGAAACAAGTGGATTTATACCTGCAGAGGCGCAAGCTGGACTGGGGTTTTGCTGGCGGTTCGGTCCCGTTCTGTGTATCTAAACTGACTGTTGTGGATTAATGAGACTAAACGAGTCCGGGCCGAGTCTGTTCCGGTCTGAGGAGATCCGGAAACGCGCGACCAACAAAGTCGAATCGGAATCTGTGGATGTTCGTGTGTAGCTAGCTGCTAGACCACCTACACGGCCCACCTCCTGAGTCGACGGAACAGACGCACCGGCACGTCCAAAACCAGACTTAGGTTAAATAATGTCCGCCACGCTTTTTCATGAACATTGCCGCCACATTTGCTTTGTGTCTGGTGCAGGAAGAAATGCTAAAAACGGGCTTTTGTCACGAAAGTGTCCAAGCAGCAAGTTTGGTTGTTGAGGAACAGGGAAAGTTGTGGAAGGGACGGAGGCGGATGAATGACAAGCAAGAGATTTGTGACATTTAGTGTGTTTGGAGTGTATAGTTAGTGTGTTATGTAGTGTTTGGTGTAGTGTGTTTAGTGTGTAGTGGAGTCAGTTTTTTGTTTAATGAGTCAAAACAATGAGGAGACTGCTGAATGTGGAGCAGGCAGTGCAGCTCTTCATTCAGCTGGAAGGAGCTAAGTGAGCCCTGAGCATTGCCTTCATTTAAATGTAAATATTTACATATAACTTTGTACATTTTTAAAGTTTATGTACATATTTACCAAACAACAATTTATATTTGCATTATAAGTAATAAGTAATAAAAAATGTTTTGTTAAACACAGTAAAAAAAATCTAACTTTTTCTTCTCTGATTTTATGTTTTTAATAATGGATTGGATTTGTATGGCGCTTTTCTAGACACTCAAAGCGCCTCACAGGGTTCCAGGTTCCATTCATTCACAAACAGTCATACTGGTGGTGGTGAGCTACGATAGTAGCCACAGCTGCCCTGGGGCAGACTGACGGGAGCCAACAGCCCCGACCACCACCACAAACATACAGCATACACATTTACACGAGGCAAGGTGGGTGAAGTGTCTTGCCTAGGGACACAACAACCATGACCCAACTGGCAGGGACGGGGATCGAATTGCTGACCCTCCGAACATAGGCCGACCCACTCTACCAACTGAGCCACGGTCGCTCGCATTTTAGGTCCATTGTGTTAATACAGTACGTCAAAATAAAAAAAATGACTGTACAGTCACACATGTGAGGTTGTGCTGAAAATAATGACACCAAGTAAATAGTTTTTAAGGTGAAATGGCAAAATAAAAAATAGTCAGAAACGGCCAATTATTACCTGGAATATCGGATTTCACAACAAACCTAAATATCCCTGACGTCCCACCTTCAAACACAGCCTTATTTGGCCATCCATGAAAAAGCTACCTAACCTCCCACTTTTCTATAGGAATACATATTTCCTACGGGCACAGCACGAGTTCATATAAAAATCTGACATGCAAATTGTTGTTTCAGCTTGTGCTGAGAAATAAAATTGGTCAAAACGCATTCACGAAAACATGACCTGAGAACGTAAATCTGCCACATGTAGGTGCCATTAATAATACTTCTGTTTTGCATTCTCAGCTTCTCTTTAATTATCTTCTTCTGTATTCATGTATATACAATTGAATTTGAATAATAAAACTGTAAACAAATTAGCTGTGAGCACTGTGTGGAATGAAGGATGTATAAGTCTGTTTTAAATGTGGCACGGGAGCTCTCACCTCCCCATTTGTTTGAGCTAGAGACAGGCAGTGGCTGCTGGAAAGCTGGCTGCAGGTCCAGCAGGTCATTTGCCGCCTTGGAGTTGCTAGAAGGAATGAGCAGGAAAAAACGGGCACAGACGATAAATCTGTCACTCATTGCCAAAACATTAGGGGTGTGTCCTCAGTTTCAAGGTTGGTACCAAATTAAAATTACTGAATTCAATTTTAAAATGAAAAACCTACCTGCAAAACCTGCACCTACATTTGAGAATCAGACTCAAAAATCAATGTATCTTACAAATGGAGCCTTCATGTCATCAAGTCAATCAGTTTGAATCAGTATTCAAATTTAAAAACGTTCATTTATTTTGCTTAACAAATTGAAGCTTTCATCACCATTTCTGAAATATCTGTAGAACAATGTCAGGTCTTAGACTTTATGAATTAAATAATCACAAAAAAGTGTGCATCAAAATAAATGCTCATCTGCATCCTAATGTACAAGCATCAGCATGCAGTGGCATCTTGTCAGGACATCCGGCAAACAATCAAAATTAAAGGGGGTTATTTTAGGATGAGTGACAGGGTGTGTGTCCTGGGGCCTCACCTGTTGGTGGAGCTGGTGGTGGAGAAGAGATCAATAGACTGGGCTGAGTTGATTGAAGCGCCCGTTGTGGATACAGGGGAGGAGTCTGTGGTTGCTATTGCAGGATTCTTCTGGAGCTCTTTCAGACGCTGCTCCTACAATAATTAGGAGGCTTCCATGAACAACATAGAGGCTAACTTGTATTGAACTACTCGGTACTATCGTAGTAAGTACAAAAATCTTTTCTTTCAAGTTGTTTTAGTTGTTTATTTATTTTTATTCGTCAGTTCAACACAGAGATTGACAGGAAATATGGGAAAGGGTGTACCATACAGTAAAGGTCTTCAGTCTGAATCAAACCAGGAATTACACTGTTTATCTCAGACCAATAACCCACTGGAATGCCCATTTACTAAAACCTGTAACACATTTTATCAATATACATTTTATATTATAGCTGCAGGGGACTCCTGCCTCATAAAACCTCAAGGTATAAGAAAATG
Organism: Diplodus sargus; assembly: GCA_903131615.1. Taxonomy (NCBI): domain Eukaryota; kingdom Metazoa; phylum Chordata; class Actinopteri; order Spariformes; family Sparidae; genus Diplodus; species Diplodus sargus. The sequence goes on from CAEMYA010001490.1 coordinate 33,415, forward strand.
CCGGTCGACCTGAAGTGCGCTAGGCTGAAAGTCATGTAGATGAGTGGAGAGAAAATGTACTTTTAGCGTCTTTAGGCGAGCCTTCTCTTCTTCCAGGGCCGCCTGTTTTTCCCTCTCATCCACTTTGGTGAAAGATATGCTGGTGTTGGCCAGGGAGGACACAGCATTGGAGAGGGTAGTAGCCCTGAATCAAAGGAAAGACACAGAAAACAGTGTCTAACCAAGAATCATTTCAGATTGTGTTCTGAATTGTAACATGTAATGAGTAATTAAAATATGTGATTTTTTTCAGCCATATGAAGCAGACCTACCTGCTGGCTGCAGTTGAGTCTTTAACTTTCTTTCCCTCTAAAGAGGCCAAGTGCTGCTCCAGGGCATCCAGCAGGCTGCTTGGGGCCTAGCATGAATTTAATTGATACACATTAAGTTTTAAAGACCGAGGATAGCCTAATACAAGATGTCCTCTGAAGAAGAAAGAAAAACACTGAGGCATGCCAAGTTGTGCCAAGAATCCACAAACACAGCTACTTTCAAAAAACGGTGACAGATAGAGAAAAGGATCAGATACTTACACAGACCGTGAACTGAAAATGGAGAGATAGAAAGAAGGGAAAAATACAGAAAATAAAGGTGGTAACAGTCAAGATATTGTAAAAACCTTTGGGATAAAGCTGTCTAATTCTGGTTTACTTCCTGTAGTTACAATTTCTACCAATTCTGTAACTAACAACAGAGCCTCCAAATGACTGTATATTATACCACAATCCATCACCTCAAGTGGCAGCTGTTTATGCAAGACCTTCCATATCCCATATTGAAACTCTTGTTTCACACCTTTATTTGCTGTATGACGTGCAAATGTCAGGGGTAAGTGTGAGTGGAAAGGTGTTTATTAGTTCTATAGTGGCAACATGCATTACCTGCCTAGCACAGTGCTTGGTGACAAAACATTAAAACCAGGTGAGTTCTGGCAATGATGTAAATGTTCTTGGCATGTAACCCCTACCCAAATACTACAAAAACCACGTTGCCATGAGGGTCTACTTGGCCTGCAACTGTGTTTGGGGTGGTGACATCCACATGAATGCAAGGGCCAAACAGCAGAACACTACATTGTAACAAAATGTTCAACATTAATTACTACATGTCAGTGGTTTTAAAGTTTTGGCTGATTGGTGTGAACTCTACAGTGATGTATACATCTTACTACCTGGCAAAACATTTGTATTTTGCAGCAAAATAATACACTGTTTAATTGTGCATACATTTAAAGGGTCAGTTCGCACAAAATTGTTTTCAATTTCCCAGAGTTGTGAGATGTTACTATGAAAAAACCTGCATAAAAACCTCAGCACATGTAGGCATGGCTGGATATCAGTTGCATTATGTCCCATTAATCAATGAGACTCTAGTAATTTGCCACAGGTCCACAGGTGGATTTGCTGCACCATAGTCTCATGTTGATGATCACCCACTGATCGTGACTCTGTACCTCAAAAACGTGACACTGTAATGCTACTTATGTTATTCATACGTTTGAAAATATGGTAATGATAGACATATTTGACTTCAGCTAGCACATTACATAGGGGGCAGGCAACAGATGGTTTAACTGCTAACTGGGGGAAACTACAGACCTGTATCTATTTTTCATTCCTCTCTAAAAACCTGGAACGCGCTGTCTACAACCAACTGTCCCATTTTTCACAGAACAACCTCCTTGACCCTATTCAGTCAGACTTCAGGACTGCTCACTCCACTGAGACAGCCCTCCTCACAGTGACTGAGTCACTCTATGCCAACAGAGCCTCGTCCCACTCATCAGTCCTCATTCTCCTCGACCTATCTTCTGTGTTCGACACAGTCAACCACCAAATCCTTGTCTCCACTCTGGCTGAACTTGGCATTGCTGACTCTGCTCTAACCTGGTTCACATCATACCTACAGACAAATTGCACCTTTCAGGTCACATGGAATGGCTCCTTGTCCAAACCCTGCTTTCTGAAAACTTGTGTCCCTCAAGGCTCAGTATTAGGACGGCTTCCGTTTTCACTATACACTAGATCACTTGGCTCTGCAATCACATCACATGGATTCTCTTAAGTGTCATAAGACACTGTAGGTCGAGACAATCGGCCCGCTTCTCTCTAATCAGCTGTTTGAGAAAGACTGACAGAGCGACATGGATCAGACGAGGACGAGGTGTCGGTGCTGTTTGTATGTGAGAAATATGCTAAAAATGCTTGCTAACACAGGCACCATCCAGAATCCTACAACTTTTTTGGTCGTTACCCCCAGATTCCACTGGTTGCCGGTGTTTATTGCGGCCTTTCTACACACAGTGCTCATGTTTCTACTGGCAACAGCATCCCAGAAGCAGTTCTCCGCCCTGCTTTGTGGAGAATACGTACCGTGTCTATTTTTGGATGGAAGGGGACTACAGCCACATGAATTAGCACTGATAATTAAAACACAGTAATGATCTACATCGCATCCCGGTTGTTCACTGTTATTTTAAATCCACGAGTCTCTTTCAAACTGTCGTTTGCATGCGGGGATCCTGCGCCAATTCTCCGCAGCCTCCTCTGAGTGAAAGTTTCAGATGTGGAGAGGGGGGAAATTTCGCTGCAGCGATTTGCTAAACTATACATTTTTGGAAAGGTTATTGTATAAAGAGTCAGAAAATCAATGTTTGCATTTGCCCAGATGTCTATGTGCCGGCAATACTGAATTTTTAAAAATGGCCGCCGTAAAACTTTTAATTTGTAATATCTCGGCTTCTGAATAAGCTGGAATGTTGATTTTAACTGCTAAACCCACATTTTGAGGGTCAGGGAATCCGATTGTGCTAGTCACAAAGCTACAAAATGTTAGTATATTAACCCATAGAAGCATAAGTGGGTCAAAAATGATGTGTGGTTGTTTTCTTGCAATATCTGTGTAAAGAAAAGTTTGTGCAGCCATTCCACATTTTATTTTCGTGCCAGCCTTCCATGGGCCAACAACACAGAAAGGTTCTCCCACATAGGCAAGGCAACCTGGCTGCAGGTCTACCTCAAAGCAGATGAAGATATTGTCAATGCTCTGCAGATGCTTTTGGGTGAAGCAGATGTGACAGGAAGAATGCTGTCAGCCTTGGATTCCTTTATATGCTATGTTGCCAAAAGTATTCGCCCACCTGTCTTGACTTGCATATGAACCTAAGTTACATCCCATTCTTAATCCATAGTGTTTAATATGACAGCTATAACAGCTTCAACTCCTCAGGGAAGGCTTTCCACATGGTTTAGGAGTGTTTATGGGAATTTTTGACCATTCTTCCAGAAGCACATTTGTGAGGTCACACACTGATGTTGGACAGGAAGGCCTGGCTCTCAGTCTGCGCTCTAATTCATCCCAAAAGTGTTCTGTCGGGTTGAGGTCAGGACTCTGTGCAGGCCAGTCAAGTTCATCCACACCAAACTCTCGCCTCTATGTCTTTATGGACCGGCTTTGTGCACTGGTGCACAGTCATGTTGGAACAGGAAGGGGCAATCCCCAAACTGTTCCCACAAAGTTGGGAGCTGGAATTGTCCCACATCTCTTGGTATGCTGAAGCATTCAGAGTTCCTTTCACTGGAACTAAGGGGCCAAGCCCAGCTCCTGAAAAACAACCCCACACCATAATCCCTCTCCACCAAACTTTACACTTGGCACAATGCAGTCAGACAAGTACCGTTCCACTGGCAACTGCCAAACCCAGACTCGTCCATCAGATTGCCAGATGGAGAAGTGCGATTCGTCACTCCAGAGAAAGCGTCTCCACTGCTTAAGAGTCCAGTGGCGGCGTGCTTTACACCACTGCATCTGACTCTTTGCATTGCACTTGCTGATGTATGGCTTGGATGCAGCTGCTCGGCCATGGAAACCCATTCCATGAAGCTCTCTATGCACTGTTCTTGAGCTAATCTGAAGGCCACATGAAGTTTGGAGGTCTGTGGCGATTGACTCTGCAGAAAGTTGCAGAAAGCGACCTCTGCGCACTATGCGCCTCAGCATCCGCTGACCCCGCTCCGTTTACTTTAGGGGTGAGGAAATTTCACGACTGGACTTGTTGCACAGGTGGCATCCAATCACAGTACCACACTGGAATTCACTGAGCTCCTGAGAGCGACCCACTCTTTCACAACTGTTTGTAGAAACAGTCTGCATGCCTAGGTGCTTGCTTTTATACACCAGTGGCCAATGGAAGTGATTGGAACACCTGATTTCAATTATTTGGATGGGTGAGTGAATACTTTTGGCAATATAGTGTGCAGCTTACTCACCAAGGGGATCAACATCAAGGCAATCCCTCAACTGTGATGGCATCTCTTCTGCAAATATAGGGCAGAAAGTGACAAGCTCCATCCAATACTTGCTCTGAAGTAGCACATCTTTAGAGTCCATGTACAAACAAGAGCATGGGCACAGACAGCCATTGCTCTGCAGGATCCACAGCTGGATCCTCAGCAAAACGGATACTTCAAACACTTGGATGGCATGCTCAAACCAGTGACCACAGAGGTCCTCCCAGCCCCAAAGGCCATTTGTCCAATGCAAGTGTAAATCTGACCACTCTTCTGGGAGGTGCTCCTGCAGAGCTAAGGACTTAGCCTGTACTGACATGTGTCAGTGCAGCAGCCATTGATGAACGATGATGATGACAATGACGATGACCATGACAGGGACGATGATTATGATGATGTATAGACACTGTCTAATTCCAAAGCTGCTTCATCATACTGTGGTCTAAATGTGCATGTCGATAGTTCCAGAACGTCAAAGTTTTACATTAGCTAATTTTAAACTCAAAGAAAAACTCTTCAATAAAAGGAACTCTGAGTTATCTGACCAACTGCTTGTGATGTGTAGTATTTTTTACACATATTGTGGATATACACTGAACATAAATATAAACGCAACACTTTTGTTTTTGCCCCCATTTTTCATGAGCTGAATCAAAGATCTGAAACTTTTTCTATATACACAAACGATCCATTTCTCTCAAATATTGTTCACAAATCTGTCTAAATCTGTGTTAGTGAGCACTTCTCCTTTGCTGAGATAATCCATCCCACCTCACAGGTGTGGCATATCAAGATGCTGATTAGATGGCATGAATATTGCACAGGTGTGCCTATGGGGCCGTCCAGACGAAAACGCTCTTTACTGTAAACGCACATATATTGCTCGTATTGGCCAATCGTCCGAAAACGCAGCCCTCGCATTCTCATGTGGACAGCGAATCTGCATACTTTCCGAATCGATGACGCCGTCGCCCCACCCTTTGACCTCTAGCCTTCGACCTCTGAACCCCATTTTCGTCTTCTTCTTGTTGTGTTCAGATTCTCCGTCTACTGTCTGTTTGCGCGCAAGCTTTATGCGCACGCTCCGACTCTTCTCCGTTTTTGGTGAATTTCAAGTGCCATGAATATGAACTACAGCGTTTTGAGTCATTTTCAGTGGATCGTGTGGACGCAAATATTCTTGAAACGATGCAGAGGAAGACGGAGGAAAAAAAGATTGTTTTGGTATGTGTGGACTCAGCCTTAGAGCCCGTCCACACGGAAACGCTCTTTTGTTTAAACGCACATGTTTTGCCTATCGTCCACACGGATCCTGTAAACGCAGTGCCTGAAAAAATGCACTTTTTTTAACCTGGGTCTCAGGGTGGAAAAAAAAATCCAAAAACGCAGCCCTCTTGCAACTTACTCGCCTTGTAGTCGAGTGTGAGTCGCAGCAGCAGTTCGACCTCATTATTGGTCCACACAAATGATTCTGGTTTCCTTACGGTAGCCATTTATGTCTTCTTCTTGTTGTGTTTGGTTTCTCCATCTACTGTCTGTTTGTTTACAGCGAGCAAGCTTTATGTGCATACTCTGTCTCTTCTTCTCCGTTTTTGGTGAATTTCAAGCGCCACCTATAGGCCTGGAATATGAACTACAGTGTTTTGAGTCGTTTTCAGTGGATCTGTCTGGACGCAAATATTCTTGAAACGATACCAAGAAAAGAGGGAGAAAAAAATGATCGTTTTGGTATGTGTGGACAAGGCCTTACGCTGGCCACAATAAAAGGCCACTCTGAAATGTGCAGTTTTATCACACAGCACAATGCCACAGATATCGTAAGTTTTGAGGGAGCGTGCATTTGGCATACTGATTGCAGGAATGTCCACCAGAGCTGATGCCCGTGAATTGAATGTTCACTTCTCTACCATAAGCCGTCTCCAAAGGCATTTCGGACAATTTGCCGCTACATCCAACCGGCCTCACAACCGCAGACCATGTGTAACCACACCAGCCCACGACCTACACATCCAGCATGTGGATCCTGCATGATCATCTGAGACCAGCCACCCGGACAGCTGCTGCAACAATTGGTCTGCATAACCAAAGAACTAAGGCACAAACTGTCAGAAACCGTCTCAGGGAAGCTCGTCTGCATGCCCGTCATCCTCATCGGGGTCTCGACCTGACTGCAGTTCGTCTTCGTAACCAACTTGAGTGGGCAAATGCTCACATTCGATGGCGTCTGGCACGTTGGAGAGGTGTTCTCTTCAAGGATGAATCCCAGTTTTCACTGTTCAGGGCTGATGGCAGACAGCGTGTGTAGCGTCGAGTGGGTGAGTGGTTTGCCGATGTCAATGTTGTGGATCGAGTGGCCCATAGTGGCGATGGATTTATGGTATGGGCAGGCGTGTGTTGTGGACAACAAACACAGGTGCATTTTATTGATGCCATTTTGAATGCACAGAGATACCGTGACGAGATCCTGAGGCCCATTGTTGTGCCATTCATCCCCGACCATCACATCATGTTGCAGCATGATAACGGCCCCATGTTGCAAGGATCTATACACAATTCCTGGAAGCTGAAAACATCCTCCAAGCTCTGGATACGACATGTGACACGTATACGACTGCGTGTTCCAGTTCCTGCCAATATCCAGGAACTTGGCACAGCCATTAAAGAGGAGTGGACCAACATTCCACAGGCCACAATCAACAACTTGATCAACTCTATGTGAAGGAGATGTGTGTGAGGCAAATGGTGAGGCAAATGTGGGTGAGGCAAATGGTGGTCACATCAGATACTGACTGGTTTTCTGACCTGCCCAGACCCCCACAATAAAGCAAAACTGCACATTTCAGAGTGGCCTTGTATTGTGGCCAGCCTAAGGCACACCTGTGCAATAATCATGCCGTCTAATCATCTTGATGTGCCACACCTGTGAGGTGGGATGGATTATCTCGGCAAAGGAGAAGCGCTCACTAACACAGATTTAGACAGATTTGTGAACAACATTTGAGAGAAATGTATCGTTTCTATAGGAACACATAATTTCTACGGGCACTGCACTAGTATACACAAAAGATACATTTCTCTCAAATGTTGTTCACAAATCTGTCTAAATCTGTGTTAGTGAGCGCTTCTCCTTTGCCAAGATAATCCATCCCACCTCACAGGTGTGGCATATCAAGATGATTAGACGGCATGATTATTGCACAGGTGTGCCTTAGGCTGGCCACAATACAAGGCCACTCTGAAATGTGCAGTTTTGCTTTATTGGGGGGGTCTGGGCGGGTCAGAAAACCAGTCAGTATCTGATGTGACCACCATTTGCCTCACCCACATTTGCCTCACCATTTGCCTCACACACATCTCCTTCACATAGAGTTGATATACTAGTGCAGTGCCCGTAGAAATTATGTGTTCCTATAGAAAAGTGGGAGGTTTAGAAGCATTTTCACTGATGGTCAAATGAGGCTGTTTGAAGGTGGAACGTCAGGGATGTTTAGGTTTGTTATGAAATCCCATATTCTAGGCTATAACTGGTCGTTTTTGACTATTTTTGATTTTGCCATTATATTTCACCTTAAAAACTATTTACTTGGTGTGATTATTTTCAGCACAACCTCACATGTGTGACTGTACAGTTATTTTTTTCATTTTGACATATTGTATTAACACAATAGACCTAAAATCACAAAAAAAACATTAAAAAAAAAAGTTATTTTTTACTGTGAAAACCACAAATATGTTTAACAAACCATTTTTTAATTACTTATAATGCAAATATAAATTGTTGTTTGCTGAATATGTGCATACATTTTGAAAATGTACAAAGTTCTGTGTAACTATTTACATTTAAATGCAGGCTGAGCTCCTTCCAGCTGAATAAGGAGCTGCACTGCCTGCTCCACATTCAGCTTCTTCTGTTTTGACTCATTAAACAAAAAACCGACTCCACTACACAGTAAACACACGACACCAAACACTACATAACACACTTACTATACACTCCAAACACGCTAAATGTCACAAATCTCTCAATTCTCAATATCGCTGTCAGTACACCGGCCGTCGTTGCCTGTCACTCATCCGCCGACGTCCCTCCCACAACTTCCTGTTGCTCTACAACCATACTTGCTGCTTGAACATTTTCGTGACAAAAGCCTGTTTTTACCGTTTCTTCTGCACCAGACACAAAGCAAACGTGACGGCAATGTTCAGGAAAAAGCATGGCGGACATTATTTACCCTAAATCCGGTTTTGGAAAGGTCGGTAGGTCCGGTCCGTCAGCTCGGGAGTTGGGCCGTGTAGGTTAGCTAGCGGCTAGCATACACACGAACATCCACAGATTACGATTCCACTTTGTTGTCCGTGCGTCTCCGCATCTCCTCAGACCCGAACAGACCGGTCCGGTCTTGTTTAGTCACATTAATCCACAACAGTCAGTTTAGATCATGCACAGAACAGAACGGGACCTAACCGCCGGCTAACTCCCGGCCCAGCTCGCGCCGCTGCAGGTATAAATCCGCTCTCCTCATACCCGAACAGACACGGTCCGGTCTCGTTTGGTCTCAGTTTAGATGCACAGAACAGAATGGGTCCAGCTCGCGCTGCCGCAGATATACATCCGCTTGTTTCTTAACGTATGTCGTGGGCTTGAGCTCTGCAGTGACTGGCTCTAATGCGCCTGTCACTGTGCTGGCTCGGTAGACTATGCTCCCGAATTTGTAAAGCATTTATGAAATAATTTATTCACGGTATCATTGCAGTCCAAACAAATGCGAAGTCGCACACCATTGAACCAAACGGCAGCCATGTTGAAACTCTCAGGTCAGTCTGATCCTGATCCGCAGAGATATTTGAGGCACAGACAGACAGACAGAGATTCCTTGCTTTTATAGAGAGATAGAAAAAGTTTTAGATCTTTGAGTTCAGCTCATGAAAAATGGGAGCAAAAACAGAAGTGTTGCATTTATATCTTTGTTCAGTGTATTTCAATAGGATGATAAAAAACCCATGTTTTTTGAGGAACATGGAATATTAAATGTGAACAACTTTTCATTACAATGATATTGCAAGAAAACAACCACACGGGGTCATTTTTGACCCACTTATGCATATATGGGTTAATATGGTAACATTTTGTAGCTTTGTAGCCGAGATTTTTTAAAAATTCAAAATGGCCACCACATAGACATCTGGGCAAATGCAAACATTGATTTTCTGACTCCTTATACAAAAAACTTTCCAAAAATATATAGTTTAACAAATCCCCCCCAAAATTCTCACAAAAGTATATGGTGAACCTGACTATCACATTTCTGCTCAAAAAACAGCGTTTGTCACCGGCAAAAGACTTTAACTCAGCGAATGTTTGTGATGAAAATAAATCACAGCGACCGTCAGCCCTCCGAACCGAGACTTCAGGGAACTTTCCCCCAGAAAACAGCCTCCGTCCCCGCGAGTGACAGAGTCAGGCAGCGTCCTGTTTACTGATGGTGATTATGTATAATTATGTAATTTAGCTCGAAAAACTTAACTCTGTCACTTTTCAGGATGTTTGGTGGGTCAGAATCTCAATCACTACACATTATAACAGCATCCATATGATTATAAACTGTGCGCGGGTTTGGATTAACAGGGGGAACACCTGGGGAAACACTGACATCATCAACATGACGTGTACCGTCACGCGTCTTTAGGAGCCGCAGCGCTGGCTTTCTGTGTGAATTACACACATGAAGGCAGAGATGCTTCGCTCTGTGTGAATCACCATCGGCGGAGAATTGCCGAACCACCGCTTCGGAGATAATGCGGAGAGGCTGTGTAAAAACGGCTACGGACAGGGAGGACCAGTATACTAGTAACATAACAACATAGCGCCTTCGCCTTTCGGCAAACTGACCAGCTGAGCTTCCCAACAAGTCACACACAGACTATGGAGTGACACTCCCACACAAGCCTGCAAAGCTCCCTTAATACCCAAGGTCTGCTTACACAACAGCTCATTTAAATCAGATCTTCTGTGATCTAATGAGACTCAGCATGTTATTATAGAGGACCATAACCCCAAACCCATAAAACATGTGAACATGCATAGCAACTGCCCTCTACAGGTTGATCCCTGGCTGTTGCAGTTACATTTTGCTATATGGTCAGATTGCAAAAATGCTTTTGGTAACAGCCCAGTCAGCAGGACAAAATGTTGGAAGTAACTGTTTCTGCAAACCACCACCACCACCACTGACACATTCACATTATATCGACATTCCCATAAAAGCAAAGAGGTGAGGGATAAAGGACTTGCAAAGATGCACAACGGTTATCTTTAGAAATTGCATTTGGACTTACCTGAGACAGATCTGGGATGTCCCCTCGATCAATTCCCACTTGCTGCAGGAACAGAAGACAGACTATCAGCATTTGTATAGGTAAAAATAGCCAACCCATCTAAATGACCCCAGGCCCCTTTATAATTACTGACAGGTCAATATGGGGTCCTGCCTTACCTCTGCAACTTTGAGGAACTCAGAGATTCTTGTCATTCGTGTGAGAAACTTCTTGTAGATGTCAAGTCCTTCTTTGCACTGAACTTTCTTCATGTCAAAGTACTTCTCTGTTAACAGAACAGGAAAATAAAAACAAGTAAAAGATAACCATTAGATACCAGTTTGGTCTGCTACTTTGAAGTTTTTATGTTTTAGTTTCATACAGTATATCCTATACACACCCAACTGACAGTCACAGCAGATATTGATATATGGTGGTAAAATTAAAGGCCTGATGCCTTCTTTGAAATCTTAGGACTCAGGCAGTCAATAAGAACAATGGCAACAAATCCTGAATCACACTAATATTTGTGAGACTTGCATAGTAAGTACTATCGTGATTATTGGCTAAAACTACAGCTCCGATTTAAACTACAAAGTGATCAGGCCTGTTTTTGTTTGCAGACAGGACCTTCTGAGAATCATTTTTTTTGCTTACAAGAAGTTGACACCAAGGAGGGCAGCCTTTCCCAGCAGAAGCTGAGCAGTACATGCTCATCATGCTAAAACAGAAGAGGAAAGCTTGTAGCATACTTCATTTGAAAAATAATTAATGAGGTCTGCAGGGAAATGATTTGCGCAGCCCCATAAACTTTCTTTAAAATACACTTGTATGAGATCTGCAGTTCCAGGAGGCCATCAGTTTTCTAGTCCTGCCTTGTTCTGTTTATTAAAAACTTACATGTAATGTGAGGAAATGCTAACGAACATCCCATAAGCACATCATTGCTTTCAAAGCGGAATGCCTCAAGTATTAAATAATTGCAAGGATGTATGCAGTATTTCCCTTTGTCTTTCACCCAATGGCCACCACAACACACAAGGACAGTAGGACAAAGCCTACAGACCAAATAGTAATTTGCAAAGCTATGCCAACACAAAAGCTTGTTTTTACCCAAGAGGTTGATAATGCCTTCATTGTACGCTGCAAAGAGTCGGATTGCATCTTTGAATAGAAGCATGAAAGCTGCGTTGATCACACCATTTGTCAGTTCATTGGCATTGACCTGTGAGAGGTGCAGAGTTTGAAAACTGTCAGAACGTCAGCTGTAAACTCAAGTTTAAAATCAATTTTAACTTCATTTGAGACTATTATTTTTAAATCACAAACACATGACTGACATAGAAAACTAATGTAACCAATACTGAGGACTCACATTGAAATCGAGTAACACATCCATCTGGTTTTGTTTGATTGGGATGGTCTTGAGGAGTTTCTCTGTGTTCATGGTTCTCATCACTCCATCAGACCTGTAGAGAGAAAAAGGAAAGATTGCTTTGATAAACCTAATTTATTATAGATATCTTTGCGCCTGTTGACACAAATGGAAATGTTTTTTTTTTTTGTCTTGATTATAAGTGTGAGTATGTATCAATGTCATATTCAACACTGCATTTAAACATTGAGGACAGTCCCATTGGACTAGCAACTATAACTAGACAATTCCCCGCTGGGGAATCGCGAGAGTGGGCTGTGCGCTTTGCCCTGTGATGAACAAAATTCATTCACTCATTCACTTTGTGTGTGTGTGTTTGTGTGCATGTGACTGTGTGTGTGTGTGTGTCTCTCTGTCTCTCTGTGTCTGTGTGTCTGCGACTTTTTTGACCTCGTCCCATTCATTACTTATGGGAAAGTTCATGCAGGTTTTCGCGACGTAAGTCGCGAAAACATGAACATTCTGGAGAACTGATTAATAATCTGTGTGTGTCCGTCTGTGTGTGTCCGTCTGTGTGTGTGTGTGTGTGTGTGTGTGTATTTGTGTGTCTGCGACTTTTTTGGCCTCGTCCCATTTATTCCTCATGGGAAAGTTTATGAAGTGTGTTCTCTGTCTGTCTGTGTGTTTGTGTGTCTGCGTGTTTGTGTGCATGTGAGTGTGTGTGTGTGTGTGTGTGTGTG
>CAEMYA010001490.1:53983-72913 GCA_903131615.1 Diplodus sargus
ATATATATATATATACATACATACATAGATACATACATACATACATACACACACACACATATATATATATATATACACATACAAATATATACACACATATATTGTGTAGTGTGTGTATATAGTGTGTGTAGCAGAGTCATGGTTGTGATGATCGATGCATTCAATAAGTGCCCTCTCTTAGAGCTGCTTTGTGTAATTAAATGCAAACGGACAACAAATGCTTTGTTTTTATAATGTGTAGATACCAAGTTGGGCCAGATGCATCTTTTCATATTGCAGACCGGTGTCGTGATTATTCAAAAGGACTTCCAATAAAATGAGACTACAGATTAGATTAGATTACATTTATCTGAATGCCTGTTTTAAATGATGAACAAGTAGCCATGTGCAGTAATACAGAAAAAACACGGATACCAGACAAAGATGACAGGTGCATCGTAATTCAATCAAATTATTAAGCCAGTGAAAATTCACATCTCTATTAAGTAGCGTGTCAAACAAGACACATTTCTGAAACAAGAACATCAAGTTTTTTCCAATTAGAAGTAAAAGTAAACACCCCTTACCCTCTTTTCACTTTAGTGAAGTCAAAAGCAACTTGTCTGTAGGACACAGCCTTCTCGTTCAGGTAGCGGCTATACCTCCTAATAAATGTTGACATATCATAGCCTACATTACAAACAAAAGAAGGGACATGAGAAGGTTGTAATACATGTCATGACACGGATGAAAATATGATATATAATAATATGATTGTGTTGTGCAATGTGTAGAATTGGTAATGTACATACCTTGTAGGCCACTTTTGTCCAAAAAATTGCTAAGGTTGAAGAGTGTGTTCCTCGAAGCCAGATACTGTATAAATCTCTGCAAGAAAACAAAATATATGAGGAATTATGTATGCTTGCCAAAGGGGCTTTACACATAAGAGTTGGTCAGTAAATGAAAGAACAATGGCGCGATAATTTGGTTTGGTTTTAAAGTGTCAGATGACCAGCAGCAAAATGTTTTCTGTAAAGAATGTCGAAAAAACCTGTTGCAACTAAAGGTTAAAGCACGACAAATCTCTTCCACCACTTACTCCTTGCACTGCACTTTATGGCACTGTTGTATGTCAAAATACGCGCTGCGACTCAGGCCACAAAGCCTCCCCAGCCTTTTGCCCCGAAACAAACCCTGCTGCAAGCTTCATTCACCCTTGGTGTGCCTTACAAAAGAACAAGTGACCAGTGGCGTGATATTACCAAAGCTGTGGCTTTCCATATTGCTAAAGACATGACCCCCATATCAACAGTGGAGCAGACCGGCTTTGTACAGCTGCTAAAAACACTGAATCCAAGATACCAATTGCCCAGTCGCAATTACTTCGCAAGAGAGGCACTACCCAAGATGTACACAGATGTCAGAGACAGTCTATCTGCCCGGCTTGCAAAAGTGTCTCACTACGCGCTGACCACCGACATGTTGTCCAGCAGGACCTGCGAACCTTACATGAGTGTGACAATGCACTTCATGAGGAATGGGAGATGAAAAGTGCATGTCTTCAGACTAGCTACTTTCCGCAAGATCATACAGGGGAGCATATTGCCGAAGCCCTGCAAGAGGCCCTAAAAAACTGGAATCTCAACCCAGCGGGACAAGTTGCTGTGACGACGGACAATGGGAGTAATATTGTCGAAACGCTGCAATTGACAAAGTGGCCGAGGATGCAGTGTTTTGGTCACAGACTTCATCTGGCCATTGGTGAGTGCAATATTGAATTAATTGATGGAAATAAGAAAATATATGACAGGCAATATGCTCAGTAAAACACTGTGTGTGTGTGTCATTATAGTCACAGTAACAGTGTTGTTTATGTATTCTGTATGTCACTTTGGATAATAGTATCTAATAAATTCCATACCTGTGTAATCATACACAGATAATTCATAATCTCTCTATAAAAGCAAGAAATGTCTGTGTGTGTGTGTGTGTGTGTGTGTATGTGTGTGTGTGTGTGTGTGTGTTTGTGTGTGTGTGTGTGTGTGGCGCGCGTGCATCAAATATCTCTGCAGATCAGGATCAGACTGACCTGAGATTTTCAACATGGCTGATGCGTGGTTTAAAGGGGCACTATGCAACAATATTAGCAAAAATGACTAACTATGCAGGCTGAAAGTCGTTCTGAATGTTCTTTGACACTTTCTGGGTCGTTTGGTCATTGCTATGACTCCCCCTAGCGCCTCTGGGCGGAGAAGCGGAATATGCAACTTGCTGCCACCGGGCCGAGGTCAATCCGGAAGTGAGCCGGCGGAAGTATAACGCAGCCCCTCGAAAATGTAGTCAGATTGTAGTTTCGAAACTGCTTTACGGCAAACACACCCCCAAACATGGAACCGGGTAGATATAAACTGCCAGTTGCAAGGCAATTGTTGTATTCATCATGTATCAATCGACTAAAAAGAGACCCAGGAAGCCACAGTCGGAGGAACAGAAGAAGAAAAAGGAGCTTGACAAAAGAGACCAGACACAGTAAACATAGGACGAGCTGTTGAGGAGTCCAGAACAGACGCCGACTTGGCCGTGTTGCTGTTGAAATTGTAAGTGGCTGAACTTTGTCTTTGCAACGTGACTTGATAGTCTTTTGAACAATGTTATTGCTGGACTGTTTTATTGGGAGCCCTGTATGTGTTCAGCTTGGTTTTTTTGATCGCTCGCTCGATAGTTAGCGGGTGTTTAGCGTAGCAGTCACTTGCTACCAAACACGTTTGTTTGCGTTCTGTATGTTATATAGGACACAGTATGGATGATGCCCATGTCACACAAGCCGTTTCTCTCTGTAAGAGTTGTCAGCAGCTTCTCTTACAGCTGGAAGAAGGGAAGAGAACTGGGTGAAGTGCAAATACAGCTGGGTCTACCAGGTCACCAGCTAGTCACTGAGTCAGCCACACTCTGGGGATCAAGACTATTGATGATTAAGAGGGTCCTGGAGCAGGAAAGGGCACTTTCTAAAGCCTTGTCTTCGCACAATAAAACCGGACCACTTGTCCCCACCTGGCAGGACATAGAGGTCCTGGAAGCAATCAAGAAAGCTCTGAAACCCCTTCAAGATTTCACAGAGGCTCTCTCAGGAGAGGAGTATGTCACCCTTTCATACGTCAGACCTGTGCTCCACCTGTTCAACAACAGTCTCCTGGCACCCGAAGAGAGAGATACTGGGCTGTGCAACTCCATCAAGTCCTGCATTGTGGATTACCTCAACAGCAAATGTGCCGACCCATCCACTAGTGACCTATTGGACATCGCCTCCTTACTGGATCCCTGCTTCAAGGCAAGGTACGTCTCAGGTGAAAAACTTGATGCACTGAAGCATAAAGTCATCACAGACGAGGAGTCTTTGCCCAGTGACCAGGCCAGCTGTTTGTCTGAGCTCCCTGACCCAGCTGTGACTGAACCTGCAGACCGAGGGGAGGCAGCAGTGGCAGTGCCACCCACAGCTAAAAAGAAGAAATCTCTGGCGAGCTACTTTGGGCACAGCACACCTACGACAAGCACTACACGAACACAGAAGGACGCAGTAGAAACTAGAGGTGGGTGCAATTCATCGATGTGGCGATGCATCGCGATGCCTCACGTGACGATTTGGCATCGATTAATTAACGTCGATGCTTTGCCGCAAGACCGGAACAAAAAACATGTGACCGGAACCTTAGTGCGTGCGCCGCCTGGACTGTTTAGTGAGTGGGACCACAACAAACGGAGCAGTAACGTTAGTTTCGGTACCATGGAGCCGCGCTACAAACTCCCTCACCAATAGTGTGAGTGCCAACCTGCTCTACTGTGTTTTCTGTTGTGTTCACCTCACTGTACTCCAGACTGAATAAGTTCACATGGATTAAAGTTCTCTGCTGCTACGATGGATATTCGTCATTCAAACTTCACAGAGGCGACTTATGAGATCAATGTAGATCGGAGGAGAACAAGTGTTGGCTGATCTTTATTGACAGATTGTCACACTCACATCAGCGGCGCTAACGTTTAGCTGCTTAGCTAGCAAGGACTCGTCGCGCTGCTACGTTACCAATTGAGTTTAGTCAACACGTGAGAACTCGTCTGACACGGAGAGTCTCCTGTTGTGTGCTACATGTGTGAAATAACAACTATAGTCTGGACTTTGTCTGCAGTGTATCTGTGTAAACGGCTTCATTCAGCGTCTCTCCCTCCCCTCTGGCACCGTGAGTTACCATGGTTACAGGAACGCCCTGAAACTTTATAACGATCAATAAGAAGGTTTTGGTTAGTTCGACTGTACAAAATCATAAATGTTGCCTGACTGTGGCTCATTACAGAAATCTTGTATTATAACATATAGAACAAATGTAAAGCCTCAGAGCTTCTTTGATGTATTTTTCTGTTAAACGAGAGGATGCTCACTTTAAACAGTATTATTAATAATAATTAATGATAATGATGATAAGAAGTAGAAAAAATAGCTTGCTGAAAAGTTCTGTAGATGGTCAATATTTGAAAGAATAAAAGCTTGGCAAAAAAAAGGCACGGTTTGATTTCCTAGATTGAAAATTACTTCGAAAAGACAAAAAACATTTTAAGTGTGAATAGAACAGCTGTTCAGATCATCCTCCTGTAAAACACTGTTGGTCAAATATTCAAACTTGATGTCTGCATTAGAGAACATGGTGTAGGGTGAAGCTGTGAAATAAATCTTATCTTATTTTTTTAGCACGTGTCAAGTAACTTGCCCTGTAACGTGTTTCACAAATTACAAATTGGGAACATGACTTGGCTGCAGCTCAAAAAAACATTTCAGTCAAAAGATTTGTTTTGCTTTAATCCATGAGTTCAGTTGAATTATGCACTTTTGTTCAGAAGAATGCAATTTGTTTCCTTGGAATATAGCAGCTTTTTTGTTAAGTTATCATATCCATATTCCAGACTGAATAAGTTGAATTATTTAATTTGAAAGAATGCACTTTTGTTCCCTATGGCAGCTTTTTGAGTTAATTGATAGGCTATTTATTTACAAATTTAGCCACAGATGAAGACAAAATCAATCTTGTATGGGAAAAAGCACTAGAAATAGCAATAATCGAAGAATCGTGGCACCAATAATCAAATCGAATCGACAATCGTTATAATCGAAGAATCGAAGAATCGAAGCTATCATAATCGTAATCGAATCGAATCGTGAGGTACCCTTGTTGGAACACACCTAGTAGAAACTGAGCTTTTGAGCTACTTGTTGTCAGTTTGTGTAGAGAGTGATGCCGACCCCCTGAAATGGTGGAGGAATCATGAAGTTAACTTTCCAGCATTGAGCCGCGTGGCGAAGAGGTACCTTTTTTGTGCCAGCCACCAACTCCCCTTCCGAAAGGGTGTTTAGTTGCAGTGGGAACATTGTAACTTGCCACGGGGCATCCCTAAAACCTGACAGTGTTGACAGATTAGTTTTCTTGGCACAAAATCTGTCAATTGTACAGAAGTTGGTTTCTTATTTTTTGTTTTCATTTGTTTTTTCTCTTTTGTTATTTGAGATGTGCACAGAGATACCCTGTCTATTTAAGTGTTTGAAATTTGCACAAAGAGATGCACTTAAGTTTCTGTTTACATATTTTATTTGAAATGTGCACAAAGAAGGAAGCCCTGTTTACATGTTTGTTGAAATTTGCACAGCGAAATGCACTTAAGGTTCTGTTAACATGTTGTATTATTTAAAGAACTGTCAACCTCAGCGGAAAAGTGTTTGTTACTGTTAAAATTGTGACAGTATTGTATTTTTGAATTCATTACTGTATATTTTTGTAATGCAGGAAATGGATTTGTTTGATTTTATTCAAGGAGCATTTTTATTTCAGATATGAAACAGCTTTTATGTCCAATTTGTTTTATACATTCTGATATTGTGCAGAGTGACCTCTGTTAATAAAGATGCCTGTGCGACATTTGGCATGTGGCTTAAACTTATAACTGACTGTTTGTTTGTGTTTTAAAGGGCCTGCCTCTGGAAAAAAATGAATCTAATATTTATATAATGCTTTGGGGAAACCCCATTTACAAAAATATCGATATATATTGAGTATTGCCATTCAGCTAAAAAATATCGAGATATGAATTTTATTCCATGTCGCCCAGCCCTAACTTGTAGGCATTGACCCATTTAGTGCACATAACAGTATTATATAGCAATACATGCTTAGAAAAGAGGCCAAAGTATTATTTAGAAATACATTTTAATATTATTAATTAAATTTCATGACATTGCTTTTCTTTGGCGTGTATCCGGCAGACGGAGCAAAACATGACACCCGTCGAGTCGTTGTACTGAAGCCATTCCCTGTCAGTCTGCCACTTCTCACTGAACTTCATCACTTCTGCTTTTTTCGTCGATGTTTTGCCTTCTTTGTCAACTTCCTTTCCACCTATCTCCTCTGTGTTTTTCCTCTCTGGTTCAGTCACACCGGGAATGTGTTGCCACATTGCTGCGCTTGAATCACGCCCTTTTTAGATAGAAAAGGCGGCACATTTGCTCCAAGGTAAGTCTTTCTAAAATGGAGGCATAATATTCCTCCTTTTCCAAAAGCCGCTTCTGGGGTAGGCATAAACATGTGACGTGACGTGAAGCTCGACGTTGGGCTGTGAACTGTGACAACGAATTTGTCTTCAAAATAAAAGCTTTACATTGCACCCTATTGGAGTTTAGAACTGGGTTCTTAGCGGGGGGCTTTTAATTTGAAAGTAGCGACCATTCCGACTAGCTTGCGCTACAACAACAAGTAACACAACCAAACAGCTAAAGAGACCGAGGAGACGCTAGCATCTCCTGGATCTCAGCAGCTGTCCAGTTGCTCATCTTAATGTCCGCGGATGAAGTAATGGACTGACTGCTGTGATCAGCTGTTTCCTGGTTTTAAAACTCCTCGGTTGTGGGTTGCACAACAGTGCAGGTCATGGACACCTCCGCCCGCCTCACGCAAAGGCCGGCTCATTTCCGCCTCGGTTTTAGATAGCAGTCGAGGCGGAAATAAGTGTACCTTGCGAGGCGGAAAATCAGCGGAACAGAACAGACCCCCAATTTGCCGGCCTCTGTCTAAAACCGTGGACCGAGCCGCCAAAAGCAGCGCCAAACTTTTAAAGAGCAGTGACGCGCACGCTACGTTGCTTCTGAGGGGAACTATTTTCTACAGCGGTGACGTCGGGGGAGCTACTTCAGTGCGACACAGAACAAATCACCGGTTTAGCACTAACGTTTGCTACTGTCATAATTTATCACTTTACAGCTACTACAATGTTTTGCTATATCATGCATAATTTATTGCAAGAGCACGACCATCGGGACAAACATTTACCCGCCCCGTGGCATGTATCCCTCCAAAACTAAGTCGCCAGGGGAATATTTTAGTCGCATTTGGCGAGTGGCAACTGCTAGTTTACAGCCCTGTCACAAAACATAAAAATCATCTTTGTTTGAAGTGACAAGAAACCCAATGCGAGCCAGCACAACAGCAACCAAAAACAACATGATGCAGGATGTAAGGCAACACCCCCAAGCACAATACCAAGTTTTTGTGGAGTCCCAAGAACCTAATATCACATAACCTGTGTCAAAGTACATTATGTTGTCAGTGCACAGGCCTGAAACCATTATCAGTTTGGTTATTCACCAAAAATGCTTTATCAGCAAAGTTAGTGAGCAGTTATTAAGTTCTGACCTCATTGCCATAGACCATCAGATGGTGTGTGGTTGTGAGGGACTTGAAGACAACCACCCAGCTGGTGTTGGTGGTCCTCTCAAACAGTGTCTCAGCCAGTTGAGGGATGTTCACATTCATCTCATTTGTGCACTGAATCAAGTCTGAGGAAGAGAAAGACAGAAAAGGAAGGAGGGGAGAGGGTAATCAATGAACAGCACAGCAGGGATTTCCACTGTGTACCTCGTGTTCCTTTTTAACATAATGTTGCCTGACCACAATTGATTGAATACTTGAAGACAATTGAATGCTAGTGAGTCACAGTTCAAGTTAACAAAACTTTCAGGAAAAACAAACTGTTCTAGAAAGCTAAGGTACAGGAATACCGACAAACTGTCTGGAAGTAATCATCACCCCTGATCAATTGCTTGGTATCTCCAAGTAATTGACAAGACTCTGGCGGCCCATCATTGTCTAATTTGCTGCACCATAGTCTCATATTGATCCCAACATTTTTTTCCCTTCACAAAACAGCACTAAAGATTTTTCGTGTTGATGCTTTAGCAAAGTGTCTTTAACCACAGTGAGCTGGAACTAGCTATATCTTCTGGTGATGAAAAAAAAACATAGAAACACTGAGGAACAGCTGTCAGGTCAATTTGTGCTCTCTAATAACATTAATGTTAAGCTGATGTCATGGGTGCAGAACCTGGGGGGGGGACATGCCCACCCCCAATTTCTGAAAAACATGAATTGTCCCCCCAGTAAAAATTACCCCAAATTATTCAAAATTGAACAAATGCATTTTCAGACTTAACATTCTTCGCATTTTAGATTTGCATCTAAAAAATGATTGAAATGGTGGAACAAAATGTTTGACAAATATATTTCTGACTCCACATTCCATCTCTGGTCTCCTCCACTACAATGCAAATTAATGGGTAGTTTCTTACACTATCTTACATATTGTGCTCTTAGAACTGTGTTTTTTTTAGAACTGTTTACCAGCATAACTGGCATTGTAAAAACATGATCAGTTAGTTTACTCAACTTGGTTAGGGCTTCATATTTTGATATTCCTCCATATCAATTAATCATGCATAAAGTAGTCCCATACACTGGGAGAAAAGGAAGATGGTGAGAAGAATTGGTGATCTGGGAGTGGTCGGAGGGAGGCGAAAGATAAGAACACGAGTAGACATTACATGCCCGAGACCTTAAAATTATGATTTACTAATATAACAGTTAAGTAAGCAGTGACACGCTGTTGGCTGTTTAGGACAAATAAACAATGTAAGCAGAATAAATGATTCCCTGTGCAGTACTTTTTGAATGATATAGTGAGCCTCTACGCCTCTGGTATGAATTGCATATGGGCAAAAAAAATAAAAAAAATCGGATCTGCATCCCTGGCTGATGTTCTAACTTGTAGTCAATCTCTCTCCAGTCTCTTTGTCTGTCTTGTCCGGCAGTACACTGCCTATAAGTCTCGGTCTGTGTTTTATTTAGTAGTCACTTCCATCACTGTTCTGTGAATCTGTTCCTGAATGTTACTGATCAAGTTTGAGAAATGCCAAAGGGCAGCAATGTTAATGAACCGCAGCTGGGAAAGATAAACGTGTTGCAATGTGTACGTGTTTGCATGCGCACACACAAAATGACACTCGCATTTTCCAGCAGCAACCTCAACCATACAGACCAGTCAATATGTACAGGGTTTCTGCAGGTTTGAACAAGTCAAATTTAACACTTTTTAAGACCTTTTTGAACTAAATTTAAGACCTAAATGAAGTACGAAAAAGTAAGGAAAAGTGCGGTCCCAGAATTACTTTAAAAAATAACCAACCAAAGAACCTCCGCTTTCAACGTCAGAGTTGAGCCGAAGACGTGAATGTGAGATGGCAGAGGCAGCACAGAGTTCAGGTCGAGCAGAACTGGATGAACTTGGACTGGGAACTGGTGACAAAGGTGTACAAAAGTGAATGATAGGGTGACTTCGCTGGAAACTTTTAGAAGCCAACTGGTGTTTTTCCGATTTTGTGTGTGATACCAGCGCTTTCACACTGAGTGTGTCCAAGTTGAGGTTCCTCTTGCAGAGTGTACACTGCACTTCAAATTCGTTATCAGGTACAGCTTTTAACCAACTGAATTCTGGTTGTTCACGCCAACGCTTGTTAAATTTACACTTTCCCATAGTTGTAGCAGATTCCGCAGTCCAAGTCTTTCCGGAACGGGCGAAGTGTGTGGTGATAAATTCCGACCAGGCTGTTGGCAAAATGGCACTTACGTTCCTGGTTACTTCAGAAAGAAGTACAACACACAAAACTAACTGGATCAGATCCTAAAATGGTATTGTGGCTGGACCTTCAAGGCACGGCTGGACTGTCCAGCCCCGCCTTCCTGCAGGCTGCAGTCACTACCTTCTCAAATTATATGCAAACCACACTCTACTTGCCCCTCCCCACAGACCCCTCCCTCTCGATGCCAAAACAGTGACAAAAAGTTGAAACTGAAAATCAGTGACGCTGAAAAAAACAGGCATTGAAAAAAAATCTGTCACTGAAAAAAAAAGTGACATGAAGAAAAAATCTGAAGATTGTCATTGAAAAATACAAAAAAAATCCGATTTTTCTGATTCTGATTTTAATTATTTTTATTAGTTTCTTTTTTCAGTGCCAATACTTGTTTCTATGCCAATACAACTGTTTTCAATACAAATGTTTCGATGCCAATGTTTCCTTTTTCAGTAATGGTTTTGTTTTGAATGCCAATTTCTTTTTTTGGATGCCAAATTTTAAAGTCACCATTCTGGCTCCACAGCAAGAAACCCTGTGTATAGCCAAGATAGCACTGAACCACACAGGCCAGACAATAGCTGTGTCTCAATTCAGGGTCTGCACACTTCGAGTGCGCATTTGAAGTGCGATTGTGTCATTATACCGCAGCGAAGGGTGTCCCAATTCGAAGTGTTCTCATAATGCACCCCACAAATGCGCCCTCCTTTTACATGTTTTTTGAGTGTGCACCGCTACCACACTTCGTGGTCTCACATATCCCAAGAGTCATCGCGCGCCCTAAGAGAAGAAATAAATGAATAAATAATGGCGACCTCATGTGGCGCAGATCTCGCATTTAAATGTAAGTATTGGGTTTATACTCGGTTTTCACTCCTTTGATCATCCAACGCCAGATATGTTAAACTTCAAGGGACATTAAAACCTCAAAATGTCCGTTAAAATACGTTGGTGATGCTCAGCGTGATGCCTTTGGAAGTAAAGCCTTAAAGTCCTCACTTTCAAACGTTACACGTTCAGACTTATATCTTATATCGTATTGTGACTGTGGAGATGTTAGAGACTATTTTTACTTCATATACATAAATGGACCAAGATGAACAGATTCAGATCAGGCCAAAGTCCTCTGATCAGGCTGCTTTTGTCTGTTAACGTAACACAAAACATATTTTACATTTCATTGTGTTTTAGGGAGCAAACAGAGAGCTTCATCACTGTCCGAGGTCAGAACAACATTAGTTCACAGGGCGAAACATTCCGCAGGCTGGATGGATGGGAGTAAGGCAATAATATATAATAACACATAACAAATAGCCGATTTGTCAGTCCTGATGTCACGTTTGGTAAATCTTTGCATCGCTGTGTTAATGTGATCTTGTGTTGACCTTTTCTCTCGCTTTGAGGAGGATGAAGGAGGACATGAGGCTGCAGAGGGGATGGAGAGGCTCTTCTCTGCTCCAGAGGACAATCCTGACATTATTTCTGTTATTTTGTTAATTTATGAGTTTTTATATTATTTGTTCATAATTGTTTATTTTATATAATTCATGAAATACAATATTGTTCTATTGTTGCACGTTGTCTATTCCATTTAGTATGAACAGCGTATGTAATAGTACAAACAGCATCAAGTGCAACTTTTCAGGGACAACGGATTGTTTTCTTTTATCATTAAGGTCTTAACATTTACAACTATTTACAAAATTACAGCATAAATAACCATTTACAGATTATTACTCACTATTAACAAAAACAATTATCAAAATTAATATTAAAACAGTTACAGAATATAGCCGCAAGCGGCAATCCGCGGGTTCTAACCTCTTTTGCCCCAAACCGGCCACCCTTACCCTCATCCACCGCGGTTGATGACACCGGCTGTGTCCCTCAACGATCTGTGCAACACACAGGCATGATAAGCCCCAGATTTCTCCAAATTGTGTTTTCAGCTACATGCTAATGGCATTTATAGCGCCCCCTACAGGTTGAGCTCAAGATGCTTTGGTAGGCAGATTCCCAGTACAGGTGTGAAGCTACCCTCCAAGTTTTGTGATGATAGGGCAAAGGGTGTGGGAGTTATGGCCAATCATTTCTAAGCCCCGCCCATTGCGTCAATACATTGGTCCGTACCGGCCATGTTTTTTTACCAATCGGGCTCATTTATAGTAGAAATGTGTCTTTTCAACCCCCTAAACCGTATACCAAATCTGGTGTTGATCGAGTCAATCTTTCAAAAGTTCTATTCATTTGACTGTTTTTAACATCATGCAAATTAGCAAAACATCTGTAATAGCGGCTTTCTTGGTGCAATAGGCTTTTTTGTAGAGGACTATCAGGAGGACAAGTACGACAAATTTCAAGTCTATCGCCATTATGGCTTAGCGGGGAGAGCCTTTCAAAGTTCACACCCTATGTTATAGCGCCCCCATCTGACGGACCGGGATGAAATTTTCGGAGCAGCATGTGGACATCATTTATACTCAACATACCAAGTTTCGTGTTTCTGGATCCTTCCAGCTCGCCATAAATGAATAAAACGCAAACAATGATGGTTAATGACGCATAGGCCACGCCCACTTTCACCAATCATAATGGCACTCAAGTTGTTAGTTAATACTCTCCCCTAGAGCATGCATGCCAAATTTAGTGAAATTCCGTACAATGGTCTTTGAGATTCGCATGTGTAGCTTTTATAGCACCCCCTATGGGTTGAGTTCGACAAGCTTTGGTAGACAGATTCCCAGTACTGTTGTGAACCTACCCACCAAGATTTGTGATGATAGGTCAAAGGGTGTGAGAGTTATGGCCAGTAATTCCTAAGCCCCGCCCATTGCGACAATACATTGGTCCGTGGCGGCCATGTTTTTCGACCAATCTGGCTCATTTATAGTAGAAATATGTCTTGTCATCCCCGAAGCCGTATTCCAAATTTGGTATCGAAACAGTCAATCTTTCAAAAGTTCTATTCATTTTACTGTTTTTCACATTATGCTAATTAGCAAAAAATCTAAGTGGGCGGAGCTTCATGCTCCGATTGACTTTTTTGTAGAGCACATGGAGCTGGACTTGTGTATCAAATTTCAAGTCAATCCGACTTACTGTGTGAGGGATGTGGCCTTCCCAAAAACGCATTTTAAATCCTTAATTACAGTAGATTAAAATTAAGATGAAAAGGTTCAAGTTGAAACAGGATACCAAAATGGACAGTGGTTAGGTTTTCTGAATACATCATGTACTGTTAAGAAACATAACCAACAAAATATTTCCAACCATACGAAGTCTACGAGGCCACATCAATCAAATTACTGAAATATTTCAAAATTGGATTTTACATTCATTTCTGTGTTGGAGGTGGTCTATGAATCTCCTAAGCAATTGTTTAAACCCACACAAAAGGCGTTTTGCTTTTCACATGCACAGTAGGCCACACGTGACAACAAAAGCCTTTTCAGATGCAGAAGTGGCTGAGTACATACTTACCACCAACTTCCTTCACTGATGCTCCCAAAGTTTATTTTGTTAAGGGGCCAAATCCAACTCTTGTTCATCAGATAGACAAGGATAAGCATAATGCTTGCCAGTGTTGTCAGCATGCACAAAAAAAAAAAGTAAAAAAGGTATAGTTGCAACTAGAGAAATCCAACCTTTAGTGTGGCGCCATCTCCAGCGCGTTCTGTGCACCTGACAGCAGTTATGTTTACAGCAGCAATTATTCTCACAAAACTATATGGAAATTAAAATTAATTGTTTATTGCTATTTCATGATATCTTGAATTTCTACAACAATGATAATTTAATTTGTTTGGTAACTTGGCTGATGCAAAAAGACTCAGTATGTTCACACTTAATATTGTGTAAAGGCTGGCCAGACTTTTCTGAATCCCTCAACCTACCTCATCCTGCATTTCAACAGTTGTGGTGATCCACATGGTGAGACAGCACTGATAATATTTTTTGACACTTGACAGATGCTTGTTGGATAGTTATCACCGGCAAAAAATAACAGTGCTGGTTTAAATGTTAATGAAGCGGATTTATAAGAATGCTTGACACGTCAAATTATATGTGTGAGCAGCAACGTTATACCTATAATGATGCCTCACATTTAATTTCTACAATACGAATACAATATGCCACCTCATATCATGTCACTCCAAATCAGGACTTTCTATAGTGGTCTGGTGGACAGCGTTCTGACATATTGTATCTCGACATGGTTTGTGCAGTATGTCAGACAAAAAAAGCCCTGCAGTTTTAGTTTTAGTTCTAAATTATTATATTTACTGTGTGTTTTATTGTGTTTGTGATATGGGATCCCTGAGAACCACAATCTCATTTTTGCTCCACCACTTTTGTTGGTACAGCTCAATGACACAATAAAGCATTGATTGATTGATTGATATCCCCAATCTTCAAACACATGGGTTACAGTTTACTTACAGGTGTGCACATTCTCCCGTCAGGTTTGTTTTTATGGATCACAACTTTGTGTGTGTGTAGTGGCATACACCCCTTTTATTTTCTATTAGAGACATGCTAC
Organism: Diplodus sargus; assembly: GCA_903131615.1. NCBI lineage: Eukaryota > Metazoa > Chordata > Actinopteri > Spariformes > Sparidae > Diplodus > Diplodus sargus. Next base: position 68,503 of record CAEMYA010001490.1, read on the forward strand.
ATGCTGGTTTGCATCTTCATGGAGAAGGATTCATACTTGCAGCAGGACAATGACCTCAAACACACCTCAAAGCTTTTGCAAAAACTCCTTCTACTCCACTACTGTATGTTTGTACGAGAATTGGATCAGGTCTCACATCTTTTTAATATCTGAAAAAGTGGGGAAAAAGACATCAGGTAATTCCAATTCAACATTCAAACAAATGGCAGCATGTTACAGAAGTAGGTGCATATGAATAGCTAAGCTCAGTGCTACAAAGAAGAGGCTGTGATGCGAGTTTGGTCATTTTGATTAGGTATAGCAACAACTACTGCTGCTTTAATCTAAAACAGAACACTTGAGTGAAATATACAGTACACTTACTGGCCTCTACATAATGCACATTTAAATGCTGTACAATGAAATGCAGTTTAATGCAACAGTTTTGCCATTAATTCTACTTTTAGAACACTCATAACTCATCTTTTTGTTGACATTGTCAAAGGGTAAAAATTCTATGTTACGTTTATTATAAAGCCATGACTGGTGTTGGTGCTGTACTAGGATGTTACTAATATTCTGCCACTCTCATTTATTTAAATGGGCTGGATTAAACATTACAAACGCCTCTCACCATAACAGACACCAGTTGAAGACCACTGCATACTACAATGTCAATAACAAACACGTTATCCTCAAAAAAGCAGAATTTATGGTAGAGCTGTTGATTTATTATAACTTGACTGCATTACAGTGTATAGGTGCTAATTAGGTTGCCACTGAACATATGTGGAAACAAGCATAACAAACTAATTACAACTCCAGTTCATCAGAAATCTGATGATTGAAACATATGTAAATAACATGATTAAAAAATCTGCTTGTTTTGCTGAACAAGTTCAACAAGAGTCAACTCCCCATAGGAAGAGCTCCACTTTGCACCAGTGACTGTAGTGTTAAGACCAGTGGCTTTTCTCTTCTACCTCTGCCCCTGTGTCTCATAATTGTATTTGCTGCTAAATGTTGCTGACTGGGTTGAACTACCTTGTGGTATTCTGAGAATGTGTCAAAGTAACTGTTGGTCCTCCTGTTTGTGAAATGGCCGTTGTGTGGAATTAATTTAAACCCCACTGACTTCCCTAAAATCTATTGTTAGGGAAACAGAAGTGAAACTGCTAAAAGTAAGCAAAATGTCTTATTACCTTAAGTGTTCTGTCAGCAAGTTCAATATAGAGTGATGAAAATGGTGACTTTGAACCACAGACAAGTAAACAAATCATGGCAATTGTTTGCAAGCACATTTAATGCAGCACCTTATTGCAAGAAAAACTTAATGTAAGCTGCATTTGGAGTGGTAAGTCAAAAAACGTAAAACGACGTTGTAAGATGCTGGTTTTACAGTTTCGGGGAAGGCTCATACCCATGGAGGATTTTCAAAAAGGGGAGGCTTCTCAAGTATCTGTGCAAGGATGGCTGACTGACAGCATGACTGACAGTTTACTCAGAACATGAGAAAGGAGGTGCTAAGTACACTCTTTCACAAGATGGATTAAGAGGGGAAGTGCTACTGTGCACTGGTTTAACTGTAATCACAGGGTAAATTAACTCACACTGCAGAAACACTTTTCTTTGTTTCAGCTGTATAGCAGTTCTGAGTTTCTGCATATGAGACACTATAATGGATTTGACTCGGGTCTCTGCAGGGCAGAGAACTGAAGTAATTCAGTTGTGGCAACATAAGTTCTATCAAGCCCCATGATAAACAATGAAAGCTGTCTGACATAATGGAAAAACGCACTGCAAAAAAAATAAATAATAATTTAAAAAATACTACTGACAAACAAACCCACCAACAAATGGACGCTGGTTAAAACATAACCTTCTTGGCAGAGGTAATAAAAGTCTTAGAAACAGTTTCAAAAATAAAATACGGTGCTACGATACAATAGCTACTGGGGGCAAACAGGTGTGTGTGATGGAGCTGTGAAGTGAATGAATAGATTAAATCAGTCAATTATGTCCTCTCCATCTCAATAAACGGCTGAATTTTTTATATTCTTGCGATTTTTATCTCTTTTGGCAGGACAAAACAAAAGATTCAAAGCCTTTTTTATTAAATACATTTCTAAATATAGTTACATTTTATTGTATGAATTGTTAACATTCAATAAAAGCGTTGAGTCAAATATAATAATAGGTTGTTCTGTGTCTCGTGTCTGTCTTCTTTATTAAACAAAAACATCAAATAAAGTTGGTTCAAAATTATCCCTGGATACTGGTGGTGACTAAATTAGGGATGTAACGGTTACTGGTGTCACAGTAAACCATGGTAAAATTCCTGACGGTGAAGGTTACCATTTAAGTCTTCAAAGGGAACCAAATCTAAAGTCTGGTCGTATTCTGGTTATTGTAAGAATGCTCAGGGAAAGCTGGTTGAGGATGGCAGCCCTATCAGGAGGAGCTGCAAGAAGAAAGTTGTTGCAAGGCAACACATTCACTTTACTTACTCATTTGCTCGACCATCACCCCCAACTGCTCAGCGAATGCAAGGTTATCACTAATGTAAACTGACCAGATAGTGGTATAACGGAACAAAGTTGATCGGTGATTTGGCACGTTATCTGATTTCACTTTTTAAAGTCGACCTAATAATTCCCCAAATATTGATGCAGAGCTGCAGTGAGGAGGATTTGAGACAAACACGTACTGGGTGGACTGAGTTGGTGAACGCAAACTGACTGAGATGGCTGACTTTAATCTCCGTTCCGTTCACCGGAGCAGCGTCTACCTGTGGCTCAGCAGCCATCTGAGTCCACTGACAACAGACGAGCAGGCAGAGAGACAGACAGCCAATATATATAAGTAATATCAAAAATATATAACGTGTGGATTATTTGTAGAATAGACTTTATAAAGAATAACATAAAATTAATGTAACAAGTGTCTAGATAGAGATAAGAGCCAAAATAGAGTATTCATAATTCATTTAACAATAATCCTTTTTGTTTTGATCTAAAAAATAATCAAAACCGTTTCTCACAAAAGTGATATGATCTAAATTGTGAGTTTTGTAATCTGCTGGTTGCACCCTTAGTATTAAGTAACAATGACAGTATTAATTAATAATGACATTTTCTATTCATTTTTTTCACAGAGAGGGTCTGCTGGCCAATCGAGTGCTACTGCCACTACATGTTATTCTACCTCTGAATGAAGTGATGGACTGACTGCTGTGATCAGCTGTTTCCTGTTTTTTTTGTCTCTGCTCTCTTCCTCTTTCGCACGCCGCAGCTAGACAGGCAGGTGGTGACTCCGGTGTTGGTTTTTCAAAATAAGGGTAGGCTATTTGCAGCACAGCGTCACTTTTCATGAAAAACACCATGTTTTGTGCCAAAATCACATTTCATACAATAATTCACATTACTATAAACATAAACCAACATAAAAACAAGGTAAAAACAAAAAACAAACAAAAAAAACATTATTCTTAAGTTGTGGCAGCTTTTATTTTGCCGTGGTGGCGCGCCACAATCAATTACATGTAGAGGAAACCCTGTTGTTTATTGTTGATTTTGCAGTGTTTTGTTAAGGTTTTGGATTTGGACTATTTCAATAATAAATCTATTGAATTAGAAATATTGGTGAAATTATTTCAGTTTATCAGTGTTTTTTCAACATTTTGAGGACATTTTAAAAATACCGCGGTATACTGATAACCGTGATAATTTTGGTCACTATTACCGTGGTGTGAAATTTTCATACCGTTACATCCCTAGCGACTATACAAAGACCCTCCGGCTTTTAATTTAGTGACCTGTGGTACAAACGGTTGCTTTCTGACAGCTTTTGAATTTAAACTTTTGCTTTTGCTTGCTGGGTGTCTTTGGGTGTATCTGCTTGGGTGCAGATGCTTTTCTGCTTGCTCTCGCTTCTGCTTACTTTTCTTTTCCACTGTTATTCTTTTTCTTCACTGAGAGATTACAGGCAACGACTCCTGGATATTTACAAACCACTGGGACAACAACTGCTGCTGCCTTATTTCACTTTTCTTTTGTTTTAGTTTTTTCCCCGAACTCAGTACTTTCAGAACGAGGCCTACGAAGTAGCACAAGCCGATTAGCAGCTAAAGCTAACTAGCACCAAAATGCCTCTTGTTAACCTGAACCTTCAGAACATCCTTCAGAAAATTGCTGAGCTGGAAACCAAGATCCACCAGATAGAAGTAAATGTGGAATTGAATGGACTATCTGGGAACGAAACGACTCTCCCATGGAACCAAAACAGCAGACAAGAGCCTGCTAACACGCGGCTAACTAGCCCCGACAATGACTCAACAAAACAGGAGTTCTGGGGACTGGATAAAAAGTCCAGGAACATTCTTCCGTGCTGGAATACACTTGGAGCAAAGCCTAAAGATAAATCATTTTTGGGA
>CAEMYA010001490.1:81852-99431 GCA_903131615.1 Diplodus sargus
GAGACACCACGGCAGACGACCCTGAGCCGTCAGAGCGACGGCGGTTGCTTTACGTTGGCCCTCTGTGCCTTAAGTTGTTTTTGTGTTGAGCCCAAATAAAGCGGCCAAAACGTTATACGTGGACTCTTGCTCCCTTCTTTTCCCTTCCTGTGAGCCGTGAGGCTCACAGACTAATAATCAAAATGTGATGAGATTCATTCAACTTTATTGTCATTGCAATGCAGTTCAGTCTAACCAGAGTGCAAGTGCAGTGTATATATTTCGCCTATGAATGATATGGGAAAGCTGTATTAACAGTAATATACTTTAATACTGATGTAAACTTTAATAAACATAAACTGTGACACAATAAACCAAAGGCTTACAATGACCCTGTTACAAAGGGGATGGACAACTAATGGCATTTTAACTTACATACAAGCAGAAAAACACAGCCAACAGGTTAAATAACACCTGAACAGGCCTAACGTTAACTTTCCAAATGTGATGAATTTAAGGTGGAGTAACATTAATTTACGTCGACTCAGCTATTTATTGATTATTAATGCTGCTATCGACTGAAGTAAGCTAGCAAGCTAACACTCCAACAACAGTGAGTATGATCATCAAACTATTAATGTCATTCACTTCATCAGATTGACGTTACTGTACCTGTATCTTCTTCACGTTTTTCTTCCTCTTCTTTCCTTCTTTTCCTTCACTGGGCGCCGGGTGGTTTCAGTCTTTTGGACCCTGTAATTCTGCTACAGTATCAGTAAATCTCTCTCTTTGTCTTGGGGTTTCAGTGCGGTCAGATTCAGGCAGCTGGCCTCTCGACCCGCCCCCCTCACAGAGGACAGGTACAGTGCAACGAGCCAGAATCAAGAAAAAAGGCCTCACCGTTATTAAACAGTCTTGTTGTAAAAGTTATGTTGTTGTTGGCTTATACAATATTTCGAAATAATAGTACTAGTGGCACTGGTAAAAAATATATACCCTTTTATTTTTTAAATTTATTTATTTTTTCTCCCCCCGTTTTCAGTGCCTCCGGCGGGATGACGGCGCCTCTAGCATTTGCCTATACTGCCTATGCCCAGGGCCGGCTCTGCTATGACATATTTTGATGAGACAATTCCAGGTGACGAGGTCAGGTGATAAGGCATTACTTCATATAGTAACTCAAAATGCAATTATATTGCCAAAGTCCTAAATCCCAGCACACTGAGCTCCACGTGTCTCCAGGGTATATACAGCAATTCTTAAGTTGAATTTAATACCTTTTAATAACTTTTTTAATACCTTAACAATATTTTTTAATACCAATACGACTTCGAGCTGCAACTGTAGTGGCAACTTTTGGAACTTCAGTGTTGGGGGTAACCAATTATAAAGTAACACATTACTGTCATTTTGTTACTTAACTTCTTGAGTGATTAAGTGTAGTAATGTTTACAATTCAAATCAAGTACCCATTATCGATGGATGCTTTACTTTTTTGCCTCAATAAAAACACTGACAATTATTTGTTATGTAATCTTGACCCAAGACAAAAAATAATTTCATTGTTTTGTATTTTTCCACAATATCTTTGAGTTTTATAGCAGCATAAAATGACCACAGTACAAACAATCATGACACGCATGGTCTAGCCATGGCCGTATGTCATTTCTCATAGATTAGCTGCCAGATATAACAAAAAACACTTCTTAAAACAAAATAATCACAATACAAACACAAAACGAACAATATGCTTCTCTAATTATTTCATTGTTATGTGTAGGAAGAGCACACACCACTTCTACAGCGCTACACTCTCTTTCATTATCATTCTACCTCAATGAAGACAAAAATGACAAATGAAAATCAGAAAAGGTTTAAAAAGTTTAAAAACAGAAATGTTTAATTAAAAGGAATTCTGTAAAAAGTAAAGTGACGAGTATATAAAATAATAATTCCTTTCCAAAAGGGAGTAAGGTAGCAGTAAGGAGAGAGCGAGAGAGTGAGCTTCTTACAGTATGGTGCTATATCAAATTTGATGATGTAGCTCGTCTTTTCATTTATTTTGTCCCGTTGTTGGCTTCAGCTAAGAAAGAAATAGTTTGCTCCACACATCCTCGATTGTTTTCTAGCAGCGGTGCTCTGAGTTTGTAACCTAGCAACACTAGGGGGGTCCGGGGGCATGCCCCCCTGGAAAAAAGTTTTGAAAAATAACCCTTTAAATGATGACTTCTGGTGAGATTTTTGAAAAAAAAAATCATTTTCAGAATTTCAGAATCGAAGACATGAGACAAAATAGTGTAGAAGTTGACAGTGCAGCTTGAAAATATGTTAACCTTTTAGCATTAGGGAACTTTTTTACCATTATTTTCTTTATCATCATCATTATATATTTTTTATGGAAACAGAATCTGTTTCAGAAGTCAGTGGGCCACATGACATGGAAGATATCGAAAAACTGCAGTTATTTTGTATTAATATATTTATGCTAAGAAATTTAATGACGGTCCCTAAATCAGTTTCCAGCTATTCAAATAGCAGTAATGACAATAATAATCGATTTCAAGATAACTTAGGGTGTAGTGCTTTCACTGTGTGCAACTTAAATTCGCCATCCACGCCTGATATTAAACCTACAAAAAAAATGTGTTTTTCTTTTTTGCAGTGGCGCTGAAAATCCAGCAGCAGAATGCATATAGGGGAAATACTGACATATCAGATAACCTTCCGCAACGATTGCAGGCTCTTTGGTGGAGCTCTGCTTTGAATGAAGTTCCGTTGTGACAAATTAATGGACAACTTGTGGAGTGACACGCAGACATGAATCAGAGGCACAAAAAACGTTGACAGCAGTGGCCGGTCATTATGTTTACCAATACCTGACCCGTGCCTTGCGCACTCCCATCCAGGTGATATTCATTGTCTTTTCACAGACTTGACAATAAGCCTCTCGGCTGTTACCAACTACTGGCCTAAGCCAGTCTTTGAATCTCGAGTCCTCTAACCAGAGGTCCGAAGAATTACATTTCACCATGACTTCGTCAATAGTAGCGAACCTTTGGAAACTTTTGGCAGCAAGCCAGCCGTGTGCTATCCAGCTGGAGTATAGACTGAGGTGCTAATAGTTTTACCGTGTCGCACACTGTCTGACGTCACATCATCGATACCTCTCAGGTCCTACTCGCACATATACTTTATATAAATACATTCACGCGATTTTTAGGAGATAGTATTTGTGGTAAGTGCAGGCCTATCAAAGTTTGATAGTGGTTTAAAAATGTAATACCTCGTCCGATGATGTTTATTACTTTTTAATGGCCTTAATTTTTGCTAATTTCATTTACTACCTTTTAATACTTTTTACAACCCTGCAGACACCCTGGTCTCACATCCCGCACTGCCCGCATTAAGCACCGGCAGGCCATGGTCATTTCCCCTATTCACATATGTAGGGCCATGCCCTAAGGTATTGGGGTAAGGCATTCAGACGAGGTAGGGCTTGTCTTGATGAGAAAAAAAGTGGGATCAAGAATAACATTATTAATCAGTAAACCGGCTCACAGTTTTACCCTCAATTTCCTGTTGTGTGCAAAAATAATTAAAAAAAAAACACTAATAACAAATGACTGAATATTTGGACTGGACTAGGATGGGAGGCAGGAGTGAAAGACATGCTAAACTCTGTGACTTTAACACACCAGCCACTGGGGGAAGAAGAAACAAATGAAGCAGTTTCTCCAATCCCACAACTTCGATAAAACCCAGATAAATGGGTACCTACAGCTTCTTATATAATGAAACAGACCAAAGGATATCATAGGGCCCTTTTATATGGAAATATCCTTGAGTCAAGATGTTTATGCCAGTGCCACAGGTCAACTGCTGATTTCATGTATTCATCACATCCTGAGAGACCTTTGAGCAGTTTAAGAGCAGTGTGTAATGAACTTTACATAATGGCAATTAAACTGGACAAAAAGATTGCTGCCATGCACTTGGGCCTCCAACAATTCAACAGCAACTCACAGTTGAGGAAATACCATACATTACATAACTGTTGAGCTACAAAGACCACATGATCAAAAATCTGTAGTTGGACACACAATGCTCAACACTGTAACCTGCACTAAACCCACTTGGTGCAAAATTTCCCAGATGTCCACACTTACTCGGGGGGGTAACAACACGTTTTCAAAATTTTCACCAAAACCTACCACATGACCAGTTGAAACTTGCATAGACTTGCAAGAATGTGGTAACATTTATAAAGCATACAACTTAACACCACTGTGATGAAACGAGACAGTGTATCTTTTCATAACAAAGCAACTCTTTACTTCAGTGTCTCTGTCAGCTTCCTATAATGTAGCTTGTTGCTGCCTTCACAGGAACAAAACGTCACAGGATCAGTGGCGGCGCCAGAGTATTTTTTCTCTCACACACACACACACACAGTGTGTGTGTGTGTGAGAGAGAGAGAAAGAGAGAGAGAGAGAGAGAGAGACGGTTGTCCTAAAGCCATATATAGTCTACCACACAACAGCCAAGAGTCAAAACACATCTCCAACAAATTAAGTATGCTAATTGGCCAACAAGACCGCAGCAAGGAAGAGCATGAAACAGGCAACACGCAATAACAAAGTCAGCAAAGTTCCCCAAAACAATAAAAACAATATAAAAACTCACTCAACTTGCTCATGTTCCTCTGGCTGAGCCTGGCACATGGAAAACGCGGGACCGGAGTGGTTGTCTTCCCCTGCAGGTGCCGGTGTGTCCATAGTCTTATCCAACACGCCCGCCACCACCTTCTGTTGTTCCATCCGACGACGTTTAAAAACAAATTTGCCCATGATACATTTTGAACTTAATGACGTGACTGTAAGCCGCTAACTACAGCCAGGTAGCTTCAAACAAAGTCAGCCTCAACTAAATGTCTCTGTGACGAGCATACACTAAAAGTGCTCACATGAGTGACGTACGGACTGACAGGCTCCCCACTGATCTCAGGACAGTGACGGTCTATGTTGATTAATAATAATGGGGATGTTGGAGGCCGACTCTTAATGAACCCAGATCAGTGACAGTTGTCATCGCAGCTGCCTGAATGCCGTTACAACGTGGAGGCACTGTTGGACTCCGCACTTCTCTTGGTTGTCATGGTAGGGCTAACGGTAGGGCTAACACAATTCTTGATGGGGCTATAGCCCAACCAAGCCCTACCCTGGCGCCGCCTATGCACAGGATCAACAATGAAATTTCACAAATAGGGACTTAACAGAGTTAATTCTTCCATAGGATTCGCTATCGAGAAAATTACGAGAATTTTTCCAGGTGATACACTGTCGACACTAATCGCTGTAGCTGCAAAGTAACAAGTGGAATATTCCGCTGTCGGACGCAACTTAACATCGAGCTTCTAAGGTTTTGTTTTCCATTGAAACAATTAATGAGAATGCTTCTGATTCAGCATTTCTGATTGCCTGCTGTTTGAGATGCCTAATAAAATTCTAAATATCAAATTTCTGACTGATGCATTTGGTAAATACTCATAAATACAATTACGGGGCCAAGCCCGAGGGGCCGAGGGATCACATATGCAAGCAGACTATTTTCCTGGGACCAGCGGTGCTAGGAACCTTATTAGGGGGCCAAGCCCGAGGGGCCGAGGGGCCGAGGGGCCAAGGAAACGCGTATGCAAGCAGACGTGTTTCCTAGGACCAGCGGTACTAGGAACCCTATTGTAATTGTAAAGTTTTTTTTTCTCCCGCTAAAAGTGGTGCTGCAGGATAAACCGTGCAAGGGAGGACGGTGCAATTTGGAGGGTTTGTCCTGACACCTGCACGTACAAAAAACTACATATATCAGCCTGCAGAGGGCGCTATAACCTAGGCCAACGCGTTTTGCCTATAACTCCCACACTGTATGTCGCACATTCAGAAACCTTGTATCCCCAGATTTCCTGAATGGAGCTGAATCACTTTGCCATTGGCCACGCCCACTTCCGCCTAGAACGTTTTTTCGCAAAAACTGGAAAACCTACTTTTTCAAACTCCTCCTTGGGAATTCGTCTGATCTGCGTGAAACTTGGCACGTACACTCTTCAGCTGGACCTGATCTAAAGTTATCAAAAGAATTTTGCTCGGTCAAAAAATTCGCAAATTATTAACGAACTAATTTCTGTAGCTAGCTATAGAAATGTAAACTGTTTGATATCTCGGTCAAACTAAATGCTATTAACACCAAATTTGAGATCCTTGGTTGCCATGAGACTGGGAACTGGGAGACTGGGCGAATTTTGGCCACTAGGGGGCGCTAAAATATGGGAAGTTTGTATCTCTTGAACTGCTACACCAATTTTTATGAAATTTGGTCAGTATGATGTAGGGCCAATCCTGAGGCCATATCTTGAAGGTGGTCATGACTGGTCAATGTGGGCGTGGCTTATTACAAAATAAACAACAAACATTCATTTCAGCCAAACTATTATGCTGAGAGCTTTGAAATTAGGACACAGTTCTTCCATACCAAAAATTGCACATATACTCCACTAGGTGGCGCTATAATGGATGCAATCGCGTTTTTGCCTGTAACTTCCACATTTTAAATAACATATTCGCAAACCTTATATCATATGATCCCTGAATAGAGCTGGGTTTTCTGACATAGGACATGCCCACTTCTGTTGCACATTTCGTTTGCCAAATCGCCACATATGCAAAACCTACTTTTTTAAACTCCTCCTACAATTTAAGCGCCATCTGCCTGAAACTTTGTACATAGAATCTCCAGATGTGTCTGATTAAAAGTTGTCAAAAGAATTTTGGCACTCCAAAAAAATCTGCTAGTTATAACACATACTGTTTCATATTTCGGTCTAAAACTACATGTTTTCAACATTAAACTCAAGTCAATTGTTCCTGAAGTCATCCAGAGGCTCTGTGCCTAATTTGGTGCAAATTGGCCTATAGGTGGCACGATAACAGATGTAAATGTGTTTTTGCCTTTTAAACAAGTGATTTTTTTTTTTTAAAAACTCAACGTTTCTGTGCTACGTAACATCTCCTCTGTAGCTCCTCACAAAAACGTCTTTCTGCTCCACAGGTTCTGTAACATTAGTTCACTTCTCACGTATGCAAGACAAATGGATAACAGTGCGTTTAGAAAATGTAGGCCTACTCACTATGCATGTTTCCTTAGCAATAATAGAAATGTAATGAAACAGTACTGATGTGGGTTCACTCCTGAGGCCAGCCATATAGTTAAGCCCAAAGTGGGCGTGATTTAGTACAACAAATCCAAATCGGCACACAGTCAGCCTTTTGCACTTCCAGTGCACTGGAAGTGCAAAGGCTGAATGTGTGCCCATTAGCGTAACTGGACAACAGGTGATCTGTGAGCGGCGGAATACAGCACGAGGCCCAGCTGCTAGACGAGCAGTTTACTTTCGATAAAAACAAAACTTAACTCTCCGTATCCCTCCGCATTAGCGCTCATGCGTAGGGATACGGGGGTTCTGCAGTTGAGAAAATGTAGTGCCAAAAGAAAGCGCGGTCTGACGGCGATGTAAAGCGGTGTGAATTTGACCTATACAACGTACACTTGAACTGATATAGATTTTTTTAGGTGAGCCTTGTTTTAGGTGGTTTATTCGCTTTTCCTCTGGACCCCGTTCACTGCAGTACAAAGCTGAGCGTCTGGCTGGAGCGGCTCTCTACTCCTCCAAACTGAGGCTGCGCTGATAGGTGATTACGGTAGGGAACAGATCGACTATAGATATGTACTTTATATGACCCCACTTCAAAAAACCCGAACTATCCCTTTAAGACTATATAAAAACAACATAATAAAAGACTCAACCAGACTGAACTTCTGTAACTTTTTTACAGAAGCGACAACGGGCGGATTTCAGCCAAGAGGAGCAGGTTGTTTTAATGGAGAGAGTATGAGCGATACAAAAAAGCCTGATCACAGCCTGAAGCAACAGAGTTGCTGCAAATATGACAAGAGGAGGCTGATTTTAATTTCTGACAGGTCCACATTGAGCTGCTTTTAAAGATGAAGCTTTAGAGCAACAACTGTTGTTTTAAACTCTGTTTTATATTGTTTTCATATATTTCACTGATCGCAATTATAAAATGCCAGTGTGTGTTTTATTGAAAGCGAGGCTGGGTGTGCGTATGAAAATAGGTTACAGTGTTTTTTTAGGTGCTGTAGCTACAAGCAAATCTCATGTTGTCTCTGTACAAAGACCTTTTTAAATGTGAGAAAACAGAGTAGACCTACTCAAGATTTGCGCTTGGGCAACGCATAACAGGCGAAACAATTAATTTATTCATGGCCACATTAAGTTAAATTATCTGTCCTGCTGCGAGCGCACAACTTCTTTCAGTGGTGACTGGCTGTACATAAAAGTAAATAGGCTATAGCCTAATAAATGACCTCCTGACGCGAGTCGGATCAACAGCTGAGCAGCGTATCCCCTCAGCTGAACATCTGTAGGCGGAGACGCTCAGAGAGAAAGTAAACAGCAGCGGATCAGCGCGATCTCTCCCTCCGTACAAATGCTCCGTTCTGATCCAGCTCTACTGGACTTTCAAAGTAAAGGTGACGCCAGCTGTAAATGAGTTAAGTAGTGGAACAGCGGGGCTTTTATAGCCGATTTTATGATTAAACTCTGAACAGAACCTGGTCGGGACCAGGTTATGAGCTAAGTACGGCTGTACGGTTTGTCGGTTGAGTCGAATGGCACATGACCAGAGAGAGAGAATCACAAGCGTCAGTTTTGGAAGGAGGATGTTGATATGAAAAAAACTAAAAACAAACATGAACCCATGGGGGGGGGAACTATTTGATAAATCCGAGAATTTGCGGCGATTTTTCAAATGTAATTTAAGTTGTAATAATTGAAATTTCCGAAAGCAACAGTAATTTAATTACATATTTTCTCCCAGTAATGTAACAGATTACAATAACGTACATTTCGTAATTAAATTACGTAACGTCGTTACATGTAATTCGTTACTCCCCAACACTGGCTTTATGTTATGTACTTTTGTATCATACACCTTCTAATACTAACACAGCTCACTTATGTGTAGCCTCAGTATGTGTCATTAAAACGATTTAAATATATAATTGGGAGTCAAAGGCAGATGGCTCAAATAAGCTAGAGCAGTGATTCCCAAAGTGTGGGCCACGGCCCCCTGGTGGGCCGCGGAGGTACTGCAGGTGGGCCGCGAGAGGTCATTTTCTATTTTGTAATTAAGTTTAAAGTTACCATTAAATATTTATGGTTAAATATTTTGATTAAAAAAATAATCACAACTAATAAAACAAAATCATGTGATTTCAATTACCTGTTATTCTTCATTTATCTGACCTATTTGTAAGCCAGAACTTATCTTATATTTCATTCTTGACGGGGGAATTTTAATTGGGGGGCAAAATCCAGCTGCTGACTCTCCGCTTATTTCATGAAATAAAAGAAGAAATAATTCATCTTAAGTCTTGTGTGTTGATCAGAGTTGTTGGGTGGGCCGCGAGAGATTTTCAGATTTTAAAGTGGGCCACGGCACGCAGTTTGGGAACCCCTGAGCTAGAGCTATAGTTACAACTTATTTCAAAATACATTTAGTTTAATTGTGGCAATCGCAGCTTAGTTTTGGAGTCATGGTTACCTGATCCATTGTACATAAAAGCAGAATAAGACCCGAGCAATATTGGCTATTGTATTTTTGTTGGAACCTAACTTTAAATAGCTACATGATAATTTCACAGGCCATACAAGTCAGCCATTCAAGCTATCCAAATTAGAGCTGCTGTATGTGTTCTTGCCGTTTTAGCCAGCATCTCCTCTCTCTAGCAGTTGCTCACCACATGATTGCAGAGTGGTTATCGCCAGATATAGCAGCAAACAGGAGGATCCTGCCTTCTGCACATTCACAAGAAGACGGGACCACCTCTTCATGAAATTTTCTGTCCTAATTGGATAACATGGGCAAGGACACCAGAAAATGTCTTTGTTTTTTTTTACTGAATGAGCAAGAGGTGTCGAAACATGGGTAACTGGCCAAACATTCTTTAACAGTGATTACTGTTGGAGCACATAGATGTAAAAATAATAATAATAATAATAATAATATAACAATATAAAAATTATCACTCACAGCTGCTTTAACTATTAGCTGCAAATGGTTATTTTTTGTTTAGACGTTAGCCACTCTCTCCAGTACTTCCTTGTCAAGTGTTTCCTGCTCTGATTAAACTATTTAAGGATGTATGATGCCCAAGTTATTAATGAAGATATATAGAGAAAGTAATTAAACATCTTAATAGGAGAAAAGTGTTAAAGCCAACATGTAAAAACGAACTGGCATTAACACGATTCAGCGACGTTGTACCTAAGCCCATGCAGTTGGCAAAATGCTTGTCAGTTTTAAGAGGGGTTAGCCTTGCTACCATCTGAGCGAAATGGGCGACTGAATTCCTATTGAAACGCGTATATTGGTTGTAATAGAGGGCTACCCCAGTATGTCCAAGATACCATAACGTTAATGTTAACTTAGATGTAACGTTAGGTGCAGGCCTCGTTGCCTAAACCACAGTATTCGGATTCCTATGTTAACGAAGAAGCCGAGACAAACTCAAATATACAGCTATACCAATCACCAATAAATGTGATACTTACAATCCAGGTGTTTCTTTTTTGGCCCCATTATTTCATGCGTGGTCGCCTTGCACACAGTTTTCGAAATCGCCGACCCGGTGACACTGTGCTGAGCGGCGGTTATCCTGTCTGTAATGCTCTGCCCAGACATCCTGTATAGGGTCAAAAATACGGTTACCCTCTGGGAAACGTTTCCAAATCCAGCGGAAAAGCCTGGGGTAAGTGGATCGTGTCTTCAAAGGCTCTGTGCCACCTGACAATACTGGAGACAAGACAGAGACACAATAATGAGACGACGGCAGGCGGTAACGTTACATTTCGCTTGTAGTCTGGCTAGCTTGCAACCAATGGTAAAAGACACCAACTGGACCAGCAACACGAACCATCTACATTTCGAGATTGTAACATACGAACCTGGTCTTTGAATCGATCTCTCACGTCTACAATATCTTCCCCTCCTCCTCCAGTGCAAGTCTCTCTCACATACCGTGGCTACACAGCGTCAAAAAAAACAAAATTCACGTTACGTCCGCTAAAAGATTTTCACAATAAAAGCTACAATTGACTGACATTTAAGAGAAGCAAGAACTGACAGTGAAATATTAACATGACGCCCCCTCCCAGTCCACCCGACTGTGTTATTTTCACATATTAAAGGTCAGGTACATTTCACTTTTAGAAAGTGCTACAATGAGTATACACCGATATTTATAACTGTATTATGTTTATTATAAGTAGTCTATATTTTCACAAGTGTGATGTTGTTAGACTGCTACAAATTCAGAGTATCCAGAAGCGCTTCAAGATGGTCAGCCCTTCATTTATGTTTTCCATCTTGTCATCTTATTTGGTTTTAACACCTCCCATTTCAAACGAGTAACTGTGGGATAATTATGGTCGACCCTTTATTCTGGAGTCTATTACATCACTTCCGGTACTATCGTGATTAATTGTGTCTTACTTAAACGGCTAGGTCTCGCTTTCTTTGGTTCCCACGCTGAACTCCGTCCAGTTTTTTTTCTACAGCGCCTCCCCCCGCTGGGTTTAGATGATCGTTTAAATGGACTGAGTGTTTTGAAGGAAAATGGCGGGCCTGTTTCCTGGCCAGTCCTGACTACTCATAAGTTTTGCACATAATGCACGATAAGTGCATACGGACCATCCCTGCTGTGAGGTTTGTTATGGACCACATGTCCCCTATTCCTAGACTCATATAATGTGTACCTTTGACAATATAGCCTGCTGAATACTTGTTGACTTCAGTTACAGATGATTGTGGTTAAGTTTGATGATGTAATGGTAATTACAAATTCAAAGACAGTTTTCCAGCAGGCTTCAGTCTTTACAGAGGTTTACAGAAACACCCACATCCCGTAAGATCTGAGACCGATGGAGTTAAATATTATTAGACACATTTATTAGTCTGTACAGTCTTCAGTTCTTAATTGTGACATTGCAGCATATTGAAACTCTACACAAGTGATCTGTAATTTCATAGATCAACCTCAATTTTACATATAATTTCGCGTAAATCAGCTTCGTGTCATGTTGCTGCTGTTTATAAATGATCTGAGCAGACCTGTCCCCCGAGATCAGGGGTCTGCAACCCGCGGCTCTAGAGCCGCATGCGGCTCTTTAGCAGCCCCCTAGTGGCTCCCTAGAGCCTCTTCAAAAATGTATGAAAATGGATGGGGGGATATATTTTTTGTTTTAATATGGTTTCTGCAAGAGGACAAACATTCTTAACGTTTTCCAATGCTGTAAAAATGTGCATAATAAATATTAAATTTCAACATTTCTGTCAACGAAGATTTGCGTCATAGCCTGCGACACACGTTTCAGCGCGGCGTCGTGCCAGGCAGGTGGCTGTTGTAAACAAACCGGCGGGTGTGTCAAGGGCCATGGATCCCGAAGGGAAAAAGAGAAAGATAGCTGATGAAAACAGAGGATTCAAGGAAGAATGGACCGAATCATTTGCTTTCATTGCCAATGCGGAAGGATTGCCTGCATGTTTGCTTTGTAATCAGAAGTTGTCGAACAACAAAAAGAGTCATTTGGAAAGACATTTCCAGGGAAGGCATGCTAAATTTGCCGCCTACCCAGTTGGGAGTGAGAGAAAAAGTGCGATTGCAGTACTTCTGGAGAAATAAGAGGAGCGCAAAGGTAGATTTAAGAAGTGGATTGCATCCCCAAACTTCACTAGCCGACTGCTGCAAATTTTGTTGCAACCCGAGAGATAATAAAGCATGGAAAACCGTTCACGGATGGTGATTACATGAAGGATTCATTCATCGAAATATCAGAGCACCTATTTTCAGACTTCAAAAACAAAACCGAGATAATCCAGAAAATTAAAGACATGCCTTTCTCCGCAAAGACGGTGAAAGAAAGGGCTATTAAAATGGCAGGCGACATCACCAATCGGCAAATCAAGGACATTAATTCAGCTCCAGCGTACTCAATTGCCTGTGATGAGTCGTGTGATGTGATCGATATCGAACAGACAGCGCTGTTATGCAGGTATGTGAACTCTGATGGGCCGCAAAAAGGAATGATCGAATTCTTTACTGTATTTCTATAATTTCATCATTGTGTGACAGGTCGTTTCCCTCCTTGCCACTATATGGCACTGTGCCAATCATTTGGGAATCCTGAATGAGGGGCGGCACGATGCGCCCCTACATATAGACGTGCAGACACACCTGTCTCTTCCTTTTTCGTCCACTTCCCTCCGATGGCTGCGGCCTGTCGTTTGTCGTGGTTCAGCGTGGCTGTTGCGGGTGTACATTCCTCCTCATTCGGGTAATGCTCTCTGCCGGTCCTCCGTTGTGCATCTGTGCGTAAATGGGCATTTTGATGACGCGATCTCCGCTCTTTGCAGCGCAAGCGGCTGCTGGGGCTGTGGGAGACGAAGCGCTCTGCCAGAGGCCCTCCCGGGATGCGCTCACCTGTTCCTCTCAGTAAGTTCACAGTTGCCTGCCATCCAGCGGCTCTGTCGCTCAGTTCCCAGTTTAATATTCTTTGTGTTCTGGTAGCTGAGTGATTGACCCGCGGCATAAGCCGTTGTCCCTCCGTCGCTCTGGGTGTCACTGTAGCGGCGCGTCGTGGTATGTATGAATTCATTATTCTAGATATGTCTATCTTAATGTGTGTGTATACATGTTTGCTAAATTATAGTGGTGTGCCTTCTTGTAGAGGCCGTGGTGAATGGTTGGCCTGTGTCCAGCCACCCCTCCGGAAGATCCACGCTGCTGTTTTGGCTCTATTAAATTGATGGACGTCCTCGTCTCACTGATTTTTCATGTGTTAATCATTTGTGTGGCTGCCCCATGAATGTGTCCTAACTCGAGCTGGTCAATTGAGCCGCTCTCGTTGTGAGCCTGGCTCTTCAGCGCGTGGTCGCTATTAGATAAAACTGCCTACTTTTGAGCCATTTAAAGGGGCATTCCACTGTTTTCAGTCACTCGTGCTTTAGTAATTAGTTTCTATTTTGTTAGTTTGTGTTCTTTGTACTTCTGTATTTTGTTTTCATTGTTTTGTCACACCAGCCCCTTTCACCCTGTTGCATGTTTTAACTTGTTTTGTGTGTTTTGGTTAGGTGCTGTGGTCCAAGGCGGCAGTTCAGTCCCTGGTGGTGGTCCCCTTCACGAGTGTCCAGTGTGTGTGTGTGTGAGTGCTGTTTCACAGGTGTTTTAATTTACAGACCTCCCTACTTTTGGTTTGGCCCTGCCGCCTGTAGACTACAGCCCTGCCCTTTTAATCTCTACTATTGCACGTATTAACTGGTGTGTGTGTGAATTTTTGATTATTTTGCTGCTTGATTTATGTTAAATAAAGCGTCTTTTAATTTGAAAACCGTCTCTTGCCCCTGTGGTATATCGAACCTGTGTGACCTCCTTCATTAAGTTCTCTTAGAATTTCCTGGGGGTGAAATTACCCAAGGTGGCGTTGTTGCAACCTTAACTCCTTCACCACCACGTCACAATTGCAACAAAACATAATACATTAATATTGTAATGGAAGTTAAACTTAAAGCACCAAATATCGTACAGCAGAGTAGTCACGTGGTGTGTCATTCTCTCCAGGATGCGCTGCAGGGAAAAAACATTTAATCATGAATGCTCATTATGTATTTGTAGCCTACTCAGTCATTTTGATAGTAGGCTAATATAGCTAATATACACTTACAGCAGGTGTTGCCTTCATATAAGGCTTATAAGGCTTTTAATTTTTTGCGGCTCCAGACAGATTTGTTTTTTGTTTTTTTTTGGTCCAATATGGCTCTTTGAACATTTTGGGTTGCCGACCCCTGTTCTGGCTATATTACCCCGGTCTCTCTACCGCACCAGTGCCAGATTATTCTGTCCCGTATGGTGACTATAAAGTGTCATTTCCCTCAAGACAACTCAATTGCAAAATAAAATCCTCAACTCCCTGACTTCCTGCCATTGATCTCTGCATTTGGGTCCTAAGAAAAAAATATAACAGAATAATGTGGCCACATGGACCCAGTAGAGAACGAACACCTATGCCACGCCATCACATCTCAAGGAGACATGGCTGGACACCACGAACAGACCCTCCGGGAAGCGATGGATGCACCTTGTGGCTTAACCTTCAGCGTTACTCAACTGGGAGGCTGCATGGACCAGGTGTGCACTCAACTATCCCACGTTGCTGCTGAAACCAACCCCTCCCCTGCTGCACCCATACCTATTCCTTCTTCCACACGTGAGCCACTCATCCCCATACCAGCTCGGTTTTCCGAAGAGTTAGGATGTAGTGAGCAATTTTTACACCATTGTTCATTAGTCTTTGACCAGCAGTTCTGCACTTACTCCACTGATGATGGAGCTAATATTGCTGTTGTTAAAAGCTTATTGTGTGATAGAGCCTCTCAGTAGGCAGTAGCTGCTATTCAACTTACCTGTGCAGGAGATGCTGTATCTAAACGGACAGACTCCGTAGCCAACTTTGCCATAGATTTCAGAATCAGTGGCAGAGAGTGGGTGGGATGAGGCAGAACTTCAGGTTGTGTTTCTACAGGGATTAGTTAACCACCCGTGACGAGACCACATCACTTTTGGGATGTGGAGCGCTCCATCCTTACGGCACAACGCACCCAACCTCCCTGGGATGACTGTCCACCCAGCCGTATGTTTGTCACAGTATGCACCAGGTCCCAAGTGCTCCAATGGGGCACTCATCTAAATTGGCGTGTCAACTGGGTTTCCAAAGAACCATATCCCTCATCCATTGTTGGTGGTCCACATTATAGCCTACACTGACACCAAGAAGTCTGTCTCTTCCTCCTCCGTCTGTGCCCACAACACAGCCTCCCATCATGCTCCCGCCAGCCTGCTACGACCACTACCTGTGCCTCACCGACCCTGATCCCATTTCCGTGGATTTCGTCAAGGGTCTGCCTCCCTCTGAAAGTAACACAGCTATATTCACTATTGTGGACAGGTTCTGTAAAGTTGTGCATTTTTGTTCCTCTGCCTGAATCCCCGTCTTGCTTGAAAGACCGCTGACCTGCTAGTCCATGTTTTCAGGCCCTACGGGATCCTTATTGATATTGTGTTGATTTCCAACCTCCCTTGTTTCCTAAGCAGGAAGCTGATGTGGCAGTTCCGTCCATCCAGGAATACCTGCGGAGATGTCGCCAGGATTGTACTGTGTATGTCCTGTGTATTTATACTGTGTAATGTGTTCTGTGTCCTGCTCAGAGGTGACACATACTTAACTCGTATGAAACTCCGGTCTGTTGTGACCGATCAGATCAGTCTGACCCGCTGCAGCATCCGATCAATAACTAAGGGGGCGTGCTCAAAGTGAGAGCATAGAGCTCAACACTGAGGTTCCGGAAGTGAAAATGAAAATGCCATTCATATTCTGCATAGAGATTTTGATTATTGGCCATAATGTTGTAACTATCCAAAGTAGACTTAACAGGAGCTATTAGATTGTGAAACGATGGTATATAATCCGTGTATCATTCATTTTTCAAAATAAAACCAAAAATGAAAAAACTCTTTTTCTCAGTATTCCTTTAAAAAACTAAAACGAAAAAACGGATAACGACTCGTTTTTTTCAGTTTTCGATTTTATGCTCAAATGAATAATGGAAAAAACGGATAACGAGCGTTTCCTGTGAGAGGCACCCATCTGCAGTCAAGATTGCCTTTGCCTTTGGTCTGTGGTGTGCTCCCAACTACCATTGTTAGTTAAACAGGTTAGCCCTAATCCAACTGTAACAAACACGCTGATGATTTGGAATCAGTTCAGAAAAACTTTTGGCCTCCACATTCAGTCAGGTCAATCTCCAATTTTTCGTAATCACCTTTTTGCTCCTTCATGGTCTGATCCAGCCTTTCGTACCTGGTCTGAGAAGGGCCTTGCGACGCT
Source organism: Diplodus sargus (assembly GCA_903131615.1). Taxonomy (NCBI): domain Eukaryota; kingdom Metazoa; phylum Chordata; class Actinopteri; order Spariformes; family Sparidae; genus Diplodus; species Diplodus sargus. The sequence continues at coordinate 98,903 of CAEMYA010001490.1, forward strand.
TGATGACCTTTTTATTAATGGTGTTTTCTCCTCATTCACTGACTTGGCAGCAAAATTTAATTTACCAAACACTCACCTTTTTCGGTTCTTTCAAATAAGACATTTTGTGAAATCTTGCTTCCCCCAGTTTCCTAGCAGTCCCCCAAATTCTCTTATTGACCAATTTTTAACCCTCAATCCCAGGAAGAAGGGACTCATAGGGATCACATACAAACAAATTTACTCACTGTTCCCAAATCAACTAACCTCTCTAAGAGCTGCTTGGGGTCGTGACCTTGGAGCTCCCTTATCCGATGTGCAATGGGATGGGATATTACATAATGTCCACTCGTCCTCTATTTGTGCAAGGCATAGCCTTCTTCAAAGTAAAATTCTGCATAGAGCCTATCTTACTAATGCTAAGCTGGCTAAAATCTATCCTGACAGAGCAGACTCATGCAACAGATGTGGGCAGGCTCCTGCTGATCTTGTTCACATGTTTTTGTCTTGCCCTAAATTGTCTGAATTTTGGGCAGCAATATTTGAAACA
>CAEMYA010001490.1:104990-125851 GCA_903131615.1 Diplodus sargus
TCAGTCAGTTAGTGTACGACTGTAAATAACCTTTAATGTGATAACTGTTAATAAGAACATCTTGTTTTCATTTAGTTAACTGATATTCTTTGAAGCCAGGTTATTATTTCATTAAATTTTATTAGACACTACATGCAGGACTTTTATTTTGAAAGCGTCTCGCTGTGAACCGAGAACATCTGTGTTCCTGTGAATCGTGTGTGTGCGTGTTTGAAGTGTGCCTTCATGATTTTTGCTGAACGTGATGAAATGATTTACTGTGCACCTGGCTGATAAAGGGCACAAGCTCTAACGGTGTGTCCGAAGGTGTGTTCGAGTGTACAAGGTTCCTGTAATAAACACTTTTGACCATCAGTAAGAGAGTCTGACCATCATTCAGCGGGGATGCTACAACGACATCAGGCTCACTTAGATTGTGCCACCGATATAGCTGAAGCCTTGCTAACCGTCTTCTTAGATTACGCACATTAATGTGAATATTATCTATAATAGCAAGGCATAATGCTATCTCAGCTTGTGTCAGATTGATTGAAAATAGGCTATATGTGACATTGATCGATATGCTCCTGCTCCTCTGACATTGCTACACTGAATGATGTTTCCTGCACTGATTTAATACACTACACTATCGTTTTGTTTTCTGGAGATCTCAAATTGATTATATCGTTATCTCGGGAAAACAAACTTTCGTTATCCCGAGATCTAGAGAAAATTATCCCGAGAAAACGGAGGAAATAAAATATATGAATACATGGCCGTTTAGGGCTTCCGTACTTGCTAACTAGATGCGAAGCACGAAATGCGCCCTGTTGCTTGAAAAACACACGGCCAAATCACAGCAAGATCCGAGACGTTGCCATGGAGATACGCCGAATCTCGCTGACGCTGACATTGTTCGCTGTCAATGTCGCTTGCGTCTATCTATTTTGAAAACTCCAAATTGTGATAGGTTGCCGATCAATCCGAGCATGACTGCGCGATAAGGTGCGGGGGTAATCATTATTATTCTGTTCCACAGATGCTGTTGTAAACCAGTTTCCGTCAACCGTAGAATCTGCGAGCTAAGACACCAACTGAAGCGCAAAAGCTTGTGAAGTTTTTTTTTCTTCTTTTTTTTTTTCTCTCATTCCACACAAAGGACTGATCTTTTGGCACTTTATTTCTTTGCTTCCAGTGGTTCCCGAACGTCCTTGTTAGTTTGTATTTAAAAAACAAAAGGTCTTGGGTGTTTAAAATAGGAATTGTTTATTGTAAGTGCCAATTTATTGGTTTTGAAGAAATGCTTAAAAAATGTACTGTTGTCACATAAATAAAAATGGCTTTTGATAAAATACCTATTCGTCTGTGTAAATGGGTTATTGCTTATAGGTTGTGTATTTATGGTTTACCTTGAGTTCAAGCATTTATTTGGATGTTACATGTAACGTATATATCACTATATGCACAAACATTGTATGCACATATATCTCATTTTTGAATATTGTTTTACATATATTTAATATATTCTTCCACATATTGCACATATATCTGTACATATATTTCATGCATGATTCCATATATCTTTCCATATATTACACATTTTATATAATATATTGCTCATATATCTGTACAAGAATTTCATGTATCTTACAACATAAATTTAAATATTTAAAATATATTATTAAATATATTTATAATATATCCTACCATATATTTAACATACATGTGACACTACATCTTTATATATATTAACAGTGCATTTTCCCATATAAATAGCAATACAATATGGTTGCTATTAATACATGCAAAATGCATATTTTGGCATATATTATACCATATATTGAAAGTGTCAATAGTTTGTATATTTTACAATATATTTCAATATATAACACCAATATATAATATATTATACTATATATGTCTCAACAATATATTATTGCACATATTGTCAAGATATAATATATTGTAGGATGTATTGGCAAATAATATATTACAATATATTGAAATATATTTCATTTAATATATTGGAGAATATGTTTTTCTTTCGTAAGGGTAGTAGCCCCCAAGAACAAAATCTGAACAAACACAGCAAGTATAAAACACAAGAATGAGCAAACCTCCAAACAGGGAGGACACTCTTGCTGCTCAACTGTCATGTAGATCCCTTAGTTACATTAGCCCCATGCTTCCCTCATTAAACCACAACGTTTTTCCCACCTCTCTGGGTCCCGGCCAGCCCTCCCATGGCCCTCAGTCGTGTTTCCAGTCTACTCCCTGCAGTGTTTATCCTGCTGTATTCTCTGCACTTCTTGACTATCTCAGTTGCAAAGACATGATTGAAAAAGAGAGTTCTCCCACCCAGTTGAATGTTCCCCTTTTTCCAAGCTCCAAATATCATCTTTTTGGTTGTGAATTTAGGAATGTGTTTCTCTTTGATAAATGTTATGATTTTCATTGTCTTCTGTTGTATTCTGTTTAGTTGCCCTTACCCATGACCGTCGTATTCTGCCCACCAGAGGTCCCTGTTTTCCCTGTTTGTATATTGTTTCTCATGGTTTTGAGGAGATTTGTTTAAGGTTAAATGTTTTCCTGTCAATTTAAATAGCTCTGTGCTAGTATTGTACACATTGAATGGATAATTTATTGTTATGTAAAATGTATGTATGTGTACTTGGAAAAAAAAAAAGGACTGATCAGACAGCACCGCATTGTATTGCTGCAGGAACTGAGGTGCAGAGAGGAACAGATGGCAATTAATCTGTATTACTTTCTGCTGTAGGAGTAAAAATAAAAGCAGGAAAACAAGTCCGCGAGTCGTTTCTTTTCATGCCCTATCCACACCTGTTAATAAATATGGACTCATCCACAACAGCGTCGAGTATTTTTACTAATTCAGGGGATGAGGTGAAGATGTATTTAGCTATTTAGTCTATAAAACTATAGGTTGTAATTTAAAAAAAACAGGATCATAAAAAGAAATTATGGCGCACTGTGAAAAATATTCACAGAATTTATTAACTTGGTGATGAGCGAACCTGTCTTCAGTATAACTCTGACTGTCATCAGCCCGCAGAGTCCATCTCACTACAACAGACAAGGAATAAATAAATATGATCGGCCATCCTTTGTCAGATTGTGGTTTTAAACTCCTTACAATACAAATTGTTGCTTCTCTTCTTTGCCTTCCAACCCGTGCATGTCTGGCAGCCACCCACTAAATTTGAAAACACGAAAGACCCTCACTAGTGCCAGGTTTGTCCGTTCTGGGCTACTGTTGAAACATGGCAGTGCAACATGGTGACCCTCCATGGAGGGAGACCCGCTCCTTATGTAGATATAACAGCTCATTCTAAGGTAATGAAAACACAATTACTCTTATTTTCAGGTGATTATACACTAATTAAAACATACTTACGAATATTATATTCTACTTCTGCCAATTCTGTTCTGCTGGATGCCACTACATTCTACACACTGGACCCTTAACTTGTATTGTCCAAATTATGAACATCCAGCGTTTTTTAGAAAATAATAGACATTATTCCTGACTCTACTCTGTAAGGGGGGACTATAATTGTGTAGATACACAACCATGTTGTTGTTAAGCAATGTTAAACAATTACCTGAAGAAACTTAATTTGGTTGATGCATGGAGAAGTTTACATCCACTAAACAGTGAAGAGTCCTTCTACTCAGCAGTACTTAATCATATTCCATCTATTCTATCTATCATCAACTCTAGATATTGTAAATGTTATAGACTGTTAATATCATAACAGAATAATATCTGTCCATGCCCTCTTATCATTGGACTTCAATCTTAAAATCAACAAAGGAGCATATTGGTGATTTGCTGATTCATTACATGGCTGAGATAGACATGGCTGCACTAAATATTTTTTTTACAGACACAATTTTCCCTTATTTAAGTGAAGAGACCAGAGATTTACTAGAAAGCGAAATTACATTGGACGAGATGAATGAGGTAATCACCCAGCTGCCTTATAATAAGTGTGTCGGACCTGATGTTTTCAATTCAGAATTTCATAAGGCATTCTAGGTGAAACTTAGTCCCATGATACTTTGCATGATTAATCATCCTGTTTTACAATGAGAACACCCACCAGCGTTGCACAAAGAGGATATAACTTTAATCTCAGAACCAAGGATTTATACTGGCAAGTGTTTCTTAATCCTCTTGAGACAAAAATAGTGAGCAAGGTCTTAAACAGACTGAAAAAGCATTAATTCTCAATTGTACACGAGGATCAAACATGATTTATGCCAAACAGACATACAATCTAATTCAAGACAACTCTTTAACATTATACATTGAGGTCATTCCATGCCAACTCACCTAGGGCCTCCCATTTTGGAGTACAAATGGCTACAGATGAAATGAAATCACTGAATGGAACGTTACAGGAAGTTAAAAGTATGGAAAAGTAGCTTATTTCATTATAAAAAATTAAGGATTAATATAACATCTTTCAATTTTTTTCATAGATGCAATGAATATCAACACTTTCACATTAAAAAGTTTCACTGAAATTAAAATAATCATAAAATAATCATATTATTATATTATCATATTATATTAAGTATATGTTTTTTTTAACTGCACAGCTATATTTAGCAAGATCTGTCACAACTCACTCTGTGTTTTTTTTATGCACGAACTGTCAAGGACTTGAGGGAGAACAAAGACTATATACACAGACGCATGAACGAGGAACAGGTCGAGTGAGGAGGTAAAGGACAGGTGAGGGAACGAACGGAAAAGGAAGACACACAAAGGAGGAGCTGAAAAGCAAGAAGTGACACATGAAAGCATAATATCAAATAAAACACAACAACAAGACACTGAATGATGACAGTTACATTATGAGATCTTCTTAGGAACACCGTTCCAACATAGGAACACCCTTCACTAAACGAACACCCTTCGTAAAAACGAATATTTTTTTTGCTAATAGTTTTAAGCATCAGATCTTAACAGTATATACTAGCTGTTGGAAAGCTGAGACTGTCGTGATTATTTTAAGCCCAAAAAAGTTATTTCCAGACCATGTAATAGCCTTCTAAACTCACCATGACACAACATTAGAAAGAGCCCTCTACCGCAAGAAGCAAGAATGCCTACATACCTTCGGAGTGTTCCCTTTTTCCACAGCTACAACGTCATGCCACAATTTTTTTTTCATAGTTTGCCAAGAGTCCATAGAATGGGAATATCCATGTAATTTTACCCAAAACTAGCTACAAGTGTCGAACAAGCAAGAAACCCCAGGGTCTTTCATTTGAGACCAAGATTACGTAGGTTAAGGGGTTCTCAAGTTATAAACCTTTGAATCTCAGTAGGCGCTCTTGGAAAAAAAGTACCCAAGCAAAACGCACAGACATGCCTTTGGAAAAAAAATTGTGAAAAATCAATTTTTTAGACTTTTGACTTCAAATTTTGAGTGTAGCAAGCTGAGACCTGTGGCTATGGCCTAATTGTGTCTGCTGTGTCCATAGACATACCTGAACCCTTATATCTTAGTCAGTTTATTGACAATTGAATTGGACGGAAACCAAAGCCTGTGTTCCAACCTCTGTAACTCTGTGTCAGTATGTCATAGAATCACGCTTACACTTCTAGAAAAAACTAGAGGGTGTTACCTTTCCAATGGTACCACATACCTGAGTCTCAAACTATGTGGGAGCCATCATGCTTTTAATTTTGGTATGTCGTTTTGGAAAAAGAACCTTAAAATGGGGGCGTTCATTAAGAGGTGTTAAGGAGCCTTACAGCCTTTGGAATAAATGACTTGCTGTAGCACTCCTTCTTACATTGTGGGTGTATCAGCCTGCTGCTTAAGGAGCTGCTTAAGGCCCCCATAGTGTTATGCAGGGGGTGAGAGGCGTTGTCCATGATTGACGTTATCTTAGCTAACATGACTTTGGCCCGTTTTGTACAGGACGTCAGCAGTCCAGTTTATTGTTGAGGTGAACACCCCGGTATTAGTATATTCTCACCCTCTCAATGTCAAATCCCTGGATGTTCGCTGGTGTAACCTGGGGTGTTTACCTGTAGAAGTCTATCACCATCTCCTTTGTCTTGCTGGCATTTATGTGAAGATGGTTGAGCTCAACAAAGTCCTTGATGACCTCCCTGTATTGCAGTTTGTTTTCTTTTCAAAATGCATCCATGGATTGCTGAGAAAATAGTGACAGCCGCCAGTTGCTTTGTTCAGAGTAGTGTAAAACCTCAACACTGATTAAACAAGATGTTGGCTCACTCAACAAGTTATTCAGAAACCATACAAGATTTTCATGCTTTTGCCAATAGATGGTATACTGTCTGTGAATCCATAGATTTTACAGCATGGCCGGTCATTAAGACACCGCAAGTGGCTAACAGGTAGCTATGCATGTTGTGATGTGATGTGGTTTTACAATGTCAATCTATCTGTTCATGCAAGGTGATGACAAGTTCCAAAAGGATGTCTTTAGCCTCCGTGGTTGCCATGTTCTATGGATCCAATCCAACTAACTGGCATTTCGAGTGATGAAATGAGTTCTGGATAAGTGAGGTGCTGGGACACTCTAGACGGCTATCAGTCTGCAGTGAAGCGGTGTACTATTTCCAGTTTTTAGCCAAGATTCTTGTGATTACAATTTATGTGGATTAGCAAAGTCTTTAGAAATAAGAAGTTGCCATTCGCCAGCTCTCAGTTCTATAAAACCTCTCCCCAAGAATCTAGGATCAGACAAGACACATGACTGGATGTCTTAAGTTATGAAGGGTTACTACTGTCAAGGATTTGGCATTGGCAGCTTCAACAAGATTCTTATACAGGAGGACACAGTTGGACCAAGGGGATCGCAAACCTTGCTGAAGCACCCTTGAACAATGGATTTAAAATAAAATCATAGTGACTGCTGAAGCTGTGAAGAACTGATAAACACCAAAGATACTTTTAATCCAGTGAGACAAAGTCAAGGTAAGGGCTGATTACACCAAATTAACTGTAATCAGGTGAATCCTGGCAAAATACAAAATTGAGTGTCAAATACTCTTAAGCTGTTTTCGAGACAAGATATCGTTCATTAGCTAATAATGCAATACAGGATCGACTGTGAAGCTTCCACAGAGGTAAACCTCTATTGAAGCTGTTGTGAAATTATCTTGGTGATGTGTAGAGGAAAAAAAAAATGTCTGTGCTTTTTCACAGAGGAGAAAAAATAAGTGCTTTTTGTTTTTCCATTATACCTAAGTGTGCTCAAAACTGCCTATGCAATATCCTGTCCATCACATCTTCAGTATTCACAGGATCCTTGTTTGTCTTCTGTCTGGTTCACACTGTGGCAAGATTGTCACATATACTGCTGTCCATATGGAAAATGGGACAGTGAGGAGCAGCTAATCCCTTGAAACTCTATGAACTTTGCTTCCTTTTTCTTTGCTCTCTTTATGTGTTCTGTAACCAGCAATCAAAGTTTGGGGGTCAGGTAGGAGGCCGGCAGCAGCTCGCAGCCCAACCAACAGATTGCCTGCTGCTGTGCTGACTGAGGGCTGCCTCAACAAAGCATGAAGAGTGTGGATTCCCGGGGCCAAGGATCTTTGGGCTCTGCACTCCTCGATCGGCCTGGGGAGAAAGGAACGGCTCAGTCAGCAGGCCAGGGCCACGGGAGCGATGAAAAGATAATTCTCCCCCCCACTGCCGCTGGACCTCATGCAGCGTCAAATCATTTGTGAGCAGTGACACGGCCAGATTGGACCAAAAGGATATGAGTGGGAAACTTCAAAACCTGCTCATGTTTCTGCGATCGTGAAAGGATTTGTATAACACATTCAGATTTGATGGACTTTCCCATGTTCACTCTGGACAGCCCTTTTTTGTTGACATGTTCAAATAATGAATCTCTTATGTGTAGGATCCCTTTTTCCCCGCCTGCTCCTGAGTCCTGTTTCTAGTTGTCAGGTAGGGATGCTGTGCAGACCATTCTATCGTCTGTCCCAAACTTATGGAGAACCGCTGACTCGCTGGCTTCCAGGAACCAGGGTGAGTTGTTCTAGATCACGTAGAGCAATGCTCTGCCTTTTTAGATGCTAACTTCAGACTTGGTGCAATTACTCCTTTAATTTCGCTGTTTGGTCAGGACTAAGACTCTCTATCAGCACCAACGATTATGTGAAATGAGGTTTTCACAGGACAATAAAGTGTGCACACAGTGAAAAGTTGATAGAAATGACATGTTATCAGCACATGATCCAGCATTGTTTGTAATAACTTTGATGCCAAAGTTGAAGGTATTCAAACATAATTCAATGTGACATTTTTTGATTTTGATTCTGTTTGGCAAGCATATGAAAGATATTCCTCTGAAATCAAAACCGTAACAAGATAGCTGAAATGTCCTGGGAAAATCCCCTTGTCACATTAGCACAGAATGTCTGGGATTTTTCTCAGCAAAGATAATTTAATTTTTGATGAATTACACTTTCTGTATTCCCCAGTCTTAAAGATGATGTTTTGTGCACAAAATGGATTTCTTAAATTAAGTGCAAATTCTTGCTCTGTTTCAGGTGCTGAAATGGAACATATGCTTTTGATTTTTTTACTGTTTAGTAAGGTCTTATCAGTTGGAGCTCAATTCAATGGATACAACTGTGACGCCAATTTTCACAGCCGCTTTCCGGGTAAGAGACTCAAAGAAACTGACACACATTCACCCTTTCTGTAAAAGAATTACTGGACAGCATTTACATGACATTATCTTTTTAACAGAATCTACATTTATCTACATATAATAATTACAATATCACATCATTGGAGATTTGGACTATAATCTGTATATCTTGTGCCTTGTTTTATGTCCATGTCCACTTTTCTGTGTTTGTGTGCGTGTCTTTTGCAGCAGAGAGGGATATCAGCGTGTACTGCGGGGTGCAGACCATCACCCTCAAGATCAATTTCTGCCCTGTCCTCTTTTCTGGCTACACCGACTCTGACCTTGCCCTCAATGGTCGCCACGGAGATGCTCACTGCCGGGGATTCATCAATAACAACACCTTTCCCACTGTCGTAATCTTTAGTATTAGCCTGGCCACGCTAGAGTCTTGCGGCAATTCCCTCGTGGTAAGAGGAACGGTAATGGTATCACTGATTGTTTTAAAGATTTAACAGCATTATTGTCAGCATCACTGACACTGCACACTGTTCATGATGGAGTTGGATTTGCTGCTTAAACAGGAAATGTTGTTGTCAAGGTAATAAAATAACTGAGAAAATATCATGTAAACTGTAAGGTTTGTGCTGTAATTCAGAAATGAGGCATGAATCAAAGAAACTTCCTGTTGAAAACTGTGTCATAGAATGACCCATAGTCTTCAATGACTCTGCAATTCTATTTTTATGCTAACTAATAAAAGGCCAAGCAAATGCAAACGGAAGTTGAAAACTTGAAAGACTGCCCAAAGCCGGCCAACAGTTTTTAGCAGCGGCTAGCCGTCTCATTCGCAGTATCCAGGTTTTTATGTTGACAAATTGTGTTTATTCTGCATGGGAATAACTCTCCAGCACTCATTATGTTGGGCTGCTGTGGGATCCCAGAGGCCCTGGCAGGATGATGAATAAAAAACCCTTCTTAGAATGTTTTATAGGGACTTAAAAGGGAATCATTGCTGATGTTTTTGCTGAATGTTAAGCCAGATGGAACAGGACAGTTCCTGAAGGGGCCTGTTCTCAGTTATGGAGCGATTGAGCTATAGATCAGTGAGGTATAGTTGTGTGCTATTTATGGCTGATGCTATCAACTCCTGCATTGGTGATGGGTTGGTGAGGGAGCACAAGTGTTACCTACACTGATGTTGTTTGCTGCAGGTCTCCACAGCTCAAGGACCAAATGCTTACGGGAACCTGTCACTGGTTCAGATTGGAAGCATATCAGGTTATATCGACACACCGGATCCCCCCACCATCATCAGCTACCTGCCAGGTCTGTTGTACAAGTTCAGCTGCAGTTACCCACTGGAATACCTTGTCAACAATACACAGTTGGCCTCGTAAGTCTCACTCACATTATCATTTCCACTTAAAGTGATGTGAATATGCTGCAATATGGTACTACTGGTAAAACTAATGGTAACACATTATAATAAGTTTTATTAATAAATAGCACATTTATTGTTAATCAAATCTTCATTAATTGTTATTTCACTGTTGAGAAACATTTATCATAACAGAAATGTATTAAGCAATTGTAAAGGTTTATAAATATCAGTTGAATCTTTATAATGACCATCCAAATAATGTTTATGGATAAACTACACAGTATTTGCTAACCATTTAGTAGTAGTATTAACATCTGTTGCAAGTTTAATCAATTGTTTTAATACATGGTTTGTAAAGCATTTAATTGTTTGTTAATGCTGTAATAACTTGACTAAAAGTTTGAATTAACTATAAATGTACAATTTATTAATTACAGTTATTATAAAGTGTTGCTTTAAAAGTCTTTCACTGGAAAAAGTCATGGAGGCACATCATGAAAATTGATATACAGAGGATGCACACAATGCCACCATTAACTTTGATATTGAAGTATAAAATCACTATTAGTATATTCAGATTGCATTCGTAGACAGCATCACCACAAATTGTAGTAACACATTTTAACCAGTATTAAAACGTTTACATACTCAGCTTCACATAGGTTTTCAGGGCTATTCAATGTCACCATATTTCACAAGTGTTCAAGTTAGTTTGCCTCCTGTATGTCAATCTTGAAATATAAAACCAGCAACAGATGATCTGATGGTAGAAAAATCTTTTTCAAATGAGCAAATTTGGATATGAAAATAGAGATTTTTGATCATGAATTCAAAGTTCAAGATTATAAAAGCTCATCTAGACTGAAGAATGTAATTCAGATCTTGAGTAATACACAATGTATGCCAACCATATACAGTAGCTGAATTAACCAAAGTGAGAGATTGAATTTTGGTATGGTTTAAATATGCAGCAAGTTTGTACTTCTTTATCAATATTGTCAACATTAAAACTTTAATTAAAACTGATTTTTTTTTAAAGGATGCAACTGTCAGCATCAGGCAAATATCGTTGTTATTGCCTTTCCAGCTTTGACCTTTGTTTTATCTTTACTGAAGGTCAGCAGCTGCGATCTCAGTGAAGGACAGCAATGGTACTTTCATCAGCACATTGAATCTACTGCTTTACAATGTAAGTTCACATCAGCCCTGTTATTTTGCCGCATTTGGGAGCTGAGGCTGTTGTAGTGGACAAAGCAACATACCAGAGCCATACTTAGTCAGCATGTGTCAAAAAGCATTAGAAGCTCTGAAATTATGTGAAGTTAATCTGCACTTTTCATTCATTTAATTCCACTGATTTCTGAGAATGATTATATATGTATGAGACAGGGAAGATTCCATGATATGGGTGGATTCATAGACTTAAGTGAAACAGAACAAGTTGCTCTAGACAGGATGAAAGGAAATTTTAAAAATGTGCTTAAATACCCTGTTTATGTGCAGGACTCATCATACATTCAGCAGCTGTCCATCCCCATGGCAGGACTGACCCTAAAGACGCGGGTGTTTGCAGCTGTAAAAGCTTCTAACCTGGATAGGAGGTACTTAATCAACATCTTGACATTCAGTACGAGTGAATCACCAGCAGACTGTATTCACTTTATACTAAACTGCAGGTCTTAATACAGATCAATCAATAGCGTGATTAACCAGATAACTGTAACTTTCTTCTGCCAAATTGTTGGATTATTTTAACAGAAATAATGTGATTAGTATCCATACAGTGTAATGAACCCACATATATGCTCACTGTACAGAATAAACACATATATGTAAATGATGGATGGAGAAGGGAAAAATTCTGAAGTGGTCAAAACTTCAAAAACGTAATGAAGAACCACTTTGACCCACTATATTAGACTTTAAGATGTCTTTTTTTAAAATTAAAAACAAAACGATAAAAAAAAAAAGGATCATGATCTGTATGTTCTCGTCAGAAGGCTTATGGTGTTGACAGTCATTTTGTTGATCTGAGAAGGACTGTTATACGAGCCGATGCTCCTGTTGATGATATATAGAGGACAGAACTCACCATGTCTGACCTTGCTTTTGATCTTGGACATTTTTTCTTACATCTTACCTCATGAATTCTGACAAAGTCTCCTAAATACTCACAAATAGTGAATATGCATGACAATTACATGGTACAATAAACTGTTGCTCTTTGCAATGTTTGAAAAAACAATAATGAAACATTACATGAAACTTGAAATTCCGGTTTCATAATATGGTTTGTTTCCCTGGGTACCAAAGTGATCAAATGTACTCTGTCTGTTACAAATGTCTTGACATTCTGTGATTCTTTGGGGATTCTATGACCAGTGGCAACACTTTTCACATTTCTGACCTTGTCTGGGCAATTACACTTTGTTATTGCTTGAAAAAAAACAATAACTTTTTACCTTCTTCAGTCAGACAGACATATCTCCTTCTGTTTTGAACATGACTTTGGGAAGTCTATTGTCTTGTGGTCATTCGATCTTGAGAGGGACATTGCCTGAAGAGAGGGTGTTAACAAATACACTATACACATTTTGGGTGCCTTGTGGCTCATTGTTTATCTTACCACATTCTTACCTCCTCAGTCACGGCAATACATTAACACAGTTGATGCCAGCGTCCAACCCTGTCTCCCAGAAATTAAGTTAGGGAACATCATGCCGGCAGCAATTACATTTCTCATCAAAACATAATCGGGAAAACAAATTAGCTGTAGACACATGTCATTTCTGGGAGACAGAGTTGTAATGTCACATTATAGTTCTGTCTGTTGAAAACACAAAGATAATTTTGGTGGAAAATGCTGAATTCTGGATTTACTAATCTTTAATGTTAAATAGATGGAACATTCTAATGGACTACTGCTACACCACGCCCTCTGGAAACCCTAATGATGACCTACGCTATGATCTTTTTTTTAGGTAACTCCAATATGAAAACAGATCTAAGATTTTGTTTAGTTCTAATATTTATCTTGCTCTCCTTTCTAATAGTACTTTCTAATTTTTCCTCTCTGAGCCAGCTGTGAAAAAGACCCACAGACCACCGTCTTTGAAAATGGGAAGAGCCAAATGGGCCGCTTTGCCTTTGAAGTATTTCGCTTTGTAAAGCACAAGAACCAGAAGATGTCCACCGTCTTCCTGCACTGTGTCACTAAGCTGTGTCGAGCAGACGACTGTCCAATGCTTATGCCAGTGAGACTTACAAAGGGCACTTTCACACATAACACACTATTCAGATACAATATAACACACATGATTTGTCAGTATCTCTCTTAAACCCATCTAAAGTTTCATGAGACTCATTTGTTTGCCCCCCCCCAAAAAAAGATAATAAAATAAAAAAGTATGCACTTGTATGTTGGTATCACTAGCACTTCAATCATAGTACTTATGCAATCTTTGACAAATAGCAGTTATGATCCTCAGATGAGGGCTTAACAGTTGTTTCTATATTTCGTTTTACTCCACTGACGGTGATATGTTGTGGTTTCTCTCTTGTGACAAATGTACTTATTGTAAGTTGCTTTGGACAAAAGCGTCTACTAAATGCCCTAAATGTAAATGTGAATGTAAATGGAAATGAGGAAAGCATTTGACGCGAAGACTCGAAGCTACACTTGCATTCACCTGTTCATCTTTTAAACAGTCACCATAGACATAATAATCTGTCATGCAACAATTTCATTTTCTTATACTCTTTACACTATGTTTCAGAGAAATTAGGGAAATATGTTACTTTTTACTCACTTTGAATACTGTACACGGCAGACAATTTATATTCCAGTAAACTATACAATTGTCTGATTTCCTGTCCACATTTCCAAACAATGCTTTATCGGAGCCTAACTGACAGCATCTGATGACTGTTTATAATCTATAAAAGAGGTGAAGCCAGCAGCTACATGATTTAAGAGGTGATCAGGCTTAACCTTCCTACAGTCAATATACTTTTCAAGAAAAGACTGGGATGTTTCCTCATTCCACTTTCATTTTCTAATTATAAATAACTAAATATTAGAGCAAATAGACAGAAATACATGTCTGCACTGTACATTAACATTTCAAATCACCATGACATACATCCACTGTTTATTCTAAAATAAAGTAATTAAAACATCCAATTTCAGATGACATTATTACCGAGAAAAGCAAAGAAATACAGTTTATAAAATGTATAAAGGATAAATCAATGTCTCTTGTGTGTTTCCTGAATACCTAATCATGAAAAAGTGTTTAATTCTGCCACTTTATCTCCATATCTACTTTTTCATAGATCTGTGGCAGCAGGAAAAAGAGAGATGTCTCAGAGGGAAAGGAATCAAGCAGCACATCTGGGAATGCTGTCCTGACTGCCGGGCCAATCATCACTCGGAGTGGTACAGTTTCATAACACTCCTCCTGTTATACCTTCTCCTCAGTATCTGTTTCCCTCTAACCAAGCTTCTCGCTCTTAAATTACCTAAACAGCACATTTACTAAGGAGTCTGTTCCTAAACATATATAATACTTGTGATTTCTAGTGGTTCCACAAGATGAGTAAATATACAGTAAATTCCAGATTAGGTACTTTGTGTCGATATGTATCTGGGTTACCTATAGTCAGTGAGCACCTGAAAGCATCCTGTTGACTTGTGTACTGTAGAAGCAATTGACAACAGACAAGTTACCTGTACTGTACTGAATACAATCTATTACTGTCACTCTTAATTGCTCTTTCCTTTTTTCACAGATGAAACACCAACCAACAACTCTCAGCTGGGTAGGCCTTTACATTATGTCTGTAGTGTGGAATGACACAATGTGGTATTACATTTCAGTTATGTGAAAGGGAGCCATTTAAATAAGTCAAACCTTTCAAATGAAAGGAAAATGCCTCATTTACTCTTCTTCTTTCTAGGATGTCCTGTTATCCTGTGGTGATTGATTAATGTCAGGGTTTACATTAAGTGCCCTTTTCCCTGCCTTTTCCAATTGCACTTCAATACATTTTTTTGCTACATAAATCATAGCTATCTGGATGCAACCCCAGTTATGTAAGAACATGCATCGCCCTCTAACTGGCTATGCTATTGGTTTACCTTTACAAGGCTCTGCCTCTGCACCTGAGAAAAGAAATGTTTTGCTCCTGCCAGCAACATTTGGAAGTATGTAATCACCAATGCAAACACCCCCAAAATGGATGAAGCATGATTACTATTGGACAGGCCATGCAGGATATCCAGGATAATCTATTGTTGGCACAAACGTGGATTGAGATCCCTGGCCTCGCATCAGTCTCAATGAGGTAGGCTACATTGTGGCAACAGACAGGGGGAGACATAACCATGACTAGCTCTTCACCCTGTTGCAGGGTGAAGTGTTGCAGCATTTTATGCACTTCCATGTGCTCCAGCAGGTACCTCACTGGTACCAACCTCAGCATACCTCAGCATACCTCACATGCCGGATCAACCATAATGGAAGGAGCATCTCCGGCGGCACCCCTGACCTTGGCCATCCCACAGGGAGATGAAGGGGATGAGGCAGGCCTTGACCTTATTCCGAGATTGGGGGCCATTCTTTGTCAAATTCCCAGCCTTCAACAGTGGAATATGGCTGGTTAGCTCTTGCAAAACTATCTTGCTCCATGGAGAGGCCCACTCACACCACATGAAGACTAATGGGGCCGCCATCTTGAAGACAACATGACGACGGCTTGTTGGCAGCTTTAGAGGTAGCAGGGTCACCATAATGTCGTCAGCCGAGGAAAAAGGCTGGGCAGGTCGTCTCAGGGGTAGCTGTGTTGTGCTGACACGTCATCCTCCTTGAAGGAGGAATTAGGTTCCTCCTCTTCAAAGACATGATGGCAATCCTCTTCATTGAACTAAGCCCATGCCTTGGGAGTCAATGCACTGGACACAGTGAATCGAAGCCGCCACTCAGCTTTCGACTGTCTTTTAGGTTTAGAATGATTTAAAACATATAAAAATGCAGATTTTCATGAATTTTGTTGTGAAATGTCAATATTAATACCAATATTGATGTGCTTTAACAGGGTACAGTCATACAATTTAGTTTTAATCAAAAAAAATTGTTAAAGTGTGCAGTATCTCTTAAAAACCCCTAGACAAACTTCTGCCTTCACACAGGTTTGAGATAGCAAAAGCAGTAGATTGCACTTATATGAACAGAGGGAGTGGTTTTCAGCTGGGAAAAAATGCAGGACTTGCAGGATCTGTGCTCCAAATATAGCATATCGTGTGGCTTTGTAAAATTCTGTTCTTTTTGACTCTAGTGTCAAGAAATTGATATCTCTATATTCTCCTTCAAATTGTCATATTTTGATAGCTGTTTTAGATGGCTGAAACGTTTTCTGCTATAAAAGTAGTTGAGCTGGAAATGTCTTGGTTTTGTTTCGTTTTCTTCCGCTTTTTCCGTGAGGGTTGCAGGGATGCTACCGCTTTTACCCCCCTTTTTCAAGGGGTTGCAGGGGTTACTGGGGCCAAATCCAGTTGACTCTATGGGCGAAGGCCAGGGTACACACTAGATGAGTCGCCAGCTCATCGCAGGACCCTTACTGGTGGCAGAGTCCGCCACACAAGGTGCCAACTGCACATCAGGAGCAATTTTGGGGTTCAGTATCTTGCTCAAGGATACTTGATCTAAATCTTGATGACATTCAAAGTTTTAAAGTTTTCTTAGGAACAAAAGTCAAACCATCAACAAAACTGGACTGAGAAATACTTGTGCATTACCTTTACCTTTACTAGTGCATTACCTTTACTTGTATCTGCATCGGGGATTTGTACTGAAAAGTTGGTAGAAATACGACCAGATTTGATTGTTTCTTTGTGTTTGTGCTGCTCTAGCCCATCTGAAAACTCCAGTCTTCCAGATGAACACAGTGACAAGCGCACTCATCTCAGGCGTGATCATCCTGGGTGTCATGAGCATTTGCTTCTTCATCTTCTCCCTCACACTCCTCAAAGGCAAGAGCACTCCTGTCAGCAGCCTGTCTGGAGTCCGCAACCCAGCCTTCAACTGAACCCATCTCACTGCAGACACTCCTCCACAACGGACAGTGCTAAGCAGGGGACACAGCCGATGTGACATGATGTTTGTGCATGTAGTCATTTTACATGAGAATAAAAGCTAATGCTGATGTAGAAAGTTCTTGAAAGGTCTGTACAATGTGCATTAGTGTAGAAGTAAAGCAGGACTTTTAAAATATCGTTCTCTACTTTGTGTGTCAACCATCTGGCAGGCTAGGTTTAATTTGCATATGGTTATTTGTTATGCAGCCTTAAGTCACACAGCGGGGACATTCGTAACTTAATTCAATACCTCAGCTGTACAGCTTTCAGTTGCAGGGTATAGGATGAGCTGCAAGGCTTTCAGTATATTGTAGAGTTACATGACCTAATGGTAAAACTCAAACTTTAAGCAAGAGGCCAAAATATAATAACACTTAATTGAAAATATAAATTGAAATATTAAGGGAAACTCCTTGGATTAAGCGATTAAATGAGTTAACAGGAACCCTTGGGCTTGGATGTTTTCCAAGTGCTTTTCTGGACATGAAACCTAACTTTTAAAAGTATATTGATATGATAGTTGGAATAAATGTTCAATTTATTAATTTTGCTACATATTAGAGTGGTAGCCTTGTGATTAATCAACTCATAGGTCTGTTCTACCCAAATATGTAATTCACTTACTCACTATAAATATTTCATGCAATGTAGTAGCAATAAACTTGTTTGTTAAGTGTGTACCCAATTTAATTGCGTATAACTTTCCCAGAATGTGTTCTTTAAAGGTACAGTGTGTAATATGTAGTGGCATCCAGCAGAACAGAATTGGCAGAAGTACAATATAATATTTATTAGCATGTTTTAATTAGTGTATAATCCCTTTAAAATAAGAGTCATTGGCCCTCATTTATCAATCTTGCGTGAAAACGGGTGCAGATCTGTGCGCAGAATTTGTCTTACGACAGGACACACGTGTGATTTATGAATCATTCGTATCTGACCAATTCCAGCGCACGAATGATCGGGTCTTGATAAATGCGGCGGCTGAATTCGATCGTCATTAACATGTTACGCCCTTAAATATTCCTAGTTCGGAGGCCTCGCCCACTGAGGTCAAACACTGATAGAAGAGGCACTGGTAAGAAGATAAACTTTTCCGAGATGGAGATCGGCATCCTGGCAGCGCCGGCACATCAAAGGCTCTGTTCACTAATGCAATGTTGTGCAAAACTGAACAGGCCAAAATAACATGGCACATTTTCTCTGGGGTATACAGCAGAGTTCCCCCTGCTGGTCCGAGACTGAGCCACCTGCCCTACAGCAACCCGGAGCAGCTCCACTGTGACCCGTGCATGTGTGCGCACTATTGAATCTGCGTTCCTGCTCTGTTGCAGGTTTGCCAGCGGGGTTATTAGGTATTCCGTTAATTAGTTGTCATGTTAGGCTATTTACATATCTTATTTTACAAAAAAAAGTGGTATCATTAAAAACTTAAAAAATAATCCGTTTTGATCTGTTCTAAATATGTGACTGCTTATGCTTAATGACAGCTGAGGTTTGTTTAATAATTATTTTCAGACTGAGCCAGATTTTGCTGTGCTGCACCGCAAATCCACAGACTCAGATTTGCGTACACGAGCTCAGACGTGACGTGAGATCTGATCGTAGCTTCCGCTCACGTCCAAATTGATAAATGCCGAAATTTGCGTGGAAATGGTCGTACGCACGGTTTTCTGCCGTACGTTCGTTTGATAAATGAGGGCCATTGTGTTATTATTACCTTCGAAAGAGCTTTTTATATCTACATAGGGAGCTGGTCCCCCTCCATGGAGGTCGCTATGTTGCACTGCCATGTTTCTACAGTAGCAGAGAACGGACAAACCTGGCATGAGTGAGGGCCTTTGTGTTTTTAAATGTAGTCGGGGGCTGCCTGAAATGCACCAGTTCGGAAAATGAAGAAGAAGAAGAAGAAGAGTGAGTGGCTACTGTTTCTGCCAAACAATTTGTATTGTGAGAAGTTTTAAACCATTTTTGAAACCACAATCTGATAAAGGATGGGTGATCATATTTATTTTGTTGGCATCATCTCTTCAGCGAAGCGGAACAACTCTGCATGCACAACTTGTTACATTATGTGACATATATGTAACGAGCTGGCAGTGTTGGGCAGTAACGTCGCTACAAGTAGCGGCGATACTATTTTAACTACATTTCTCAGTAGCGTGGTGTTAGCGTCGCTATTTTCTGAATGGAATAGCTTTTCAGAAGCTTAGCTCTTTTATTGACCAAGTAGCGCGGTAGCGTCCACACAAGCTACATTTTTACAAACATCTCTGAAGCTCAACGCAGCGGCGCTTTCTGCCACGGCCTGAAACAAAAGGATTAGTCAGTGACGCCACCGCCATTCACGCCGTGTATGTGGAGCTGACAGAAGCACTTCCGTATGACGGTGACGTCATCAGCCCAATGCTGACTGACTGCATCAGCGAGATCTGCGGGCGGCTGCAGGGGCGGAGCTACAAACGCTGCTACGAAGTCGGACACTGGGCGCGTTCAAGTTGAACTCCTGCTGACTGACTGCAACAGCGAGATCTGCTTGCGACAGCAGGGGAGGGGCTACAAACGCTGCTATGAAGTTGGACACTCGCTCTTCCCGTAGACGTGACGAAACATGGCCGAGATTGCGGTGTTAGTCTTCTTCGTCTGCGAAGAAATTGAGGAAATGGAAATTCCATTACTGTTGGAGGAAAATCAAGAACGAAGGTGATCAGTTTTCTTACCTGATGCTATGTGAACTTTTTCTCCCTCATATTAATCTCCTTCAGAAATTATTCAGTCTGAGATGTTCACAATAGTAGTCAACCAAAACATGTAGGATGAGGGAATAGAGCAGTGGAACTCTCTGCTGCCGTGTTGCATGTAGACGACTGGGGATCAAGACCCGTGTTATGTGTGTCTTTTGCAGATGCTGTATTTATCTGACTTTTTGCCTTATTGTTTGAAGTGCACTCATCTGTACAGTTAGATAACCAGGCTACTATAATGTGTTTAATGGAAGGGAAATTCAGGATTCCTTCAGGAAATATTTTTTTATATCTTCCTTCTGTAGGTTACAAGGATCATTTGAACTCTCTTTACACCAAATGTTTTTGTAAGCTGGCCTACAGTCCTTACTAAAATTTCAACATTCAGTGAAGTGTATATAGATATACAATTTGAATGTTGATATTTTATATATATATATATATATATATATATATATAGCTCTATATATATATATATATATATATATATATATATATAATCAGAATTTAAGTGACAATTTGTTGTATTAGTGCCTAAAATCATCATATGGTGTGACATGTAATAAATTATATGTACATAAACTGAAAATGGATTATACCTGAAGTTTCTCAAAGTCATTTGTCATAACTAAACTGTGATCCATAAAGCTATAGTTTTGTGAAAGTTAATTAAATGTGTGTATTATTTTCTAAATCATCGCTCAATGTGAGACCTATGCTATTGGTCTTGCAACACATTTTTATGTATTCCATGAACATTTTCAGGTTTTATCATTAATAAAGCTATGTTATTTTCCACAATTTGGAATGTCACACCAAATGATATAGTGTCATAGTGTCAGGCATGGATTGGCCATCTGGCGTACCGGGCAATGCCCGGTGGGCCGACGCACATTTTTGGGCCGGGCTGTCATAATTTAAGCAAAAAGGTAGGCTATGTTGTAAATCATTTTTATCGAACGCG
>CAEMYA010001491.1:0-27981 GCA_903131615.1 Diplodus sargus
TCGTTTCTCTTCTTCAGTGTTTCATAAGTTTCAGTTACAGTCAGACAGGATGTACTT
The DNA here is from genome assembly GCA_903131615.1 of Diplodus sargus. Taxonomy (NCBI): domain Eukaryota; kingdom Metazoa; phylum Chordata; class Actinopteri; order Spariformes; family Sparidae; genus Diplodus; species Diplodus sargus. The sequence continues at coordinate 58 of CAEMYA010001491.1, forward strand.
ATTTGGGTATGAGGGTCAGTTTTCCTCCCACCAGCCTGCAGCAGATGAACAGTGATTGGAGAGCACGAGATCAATACGACTCTCTTACTTTATGAGGGCACAGATGTTTGTTTTTCCAGCTGAGTGTCCGCGAGAGAGAAGAAAAAATATTTTCCACATGATGTTATTGTTATGCTTTTAGCTTTGAAGCGACAGTGAAGATTTTAGCTTGAAAACACGCATGGTTTCTCGATTGTTTTTTCAGTTTTAAAACTCCAGCTACTTCAGCTGTTTAAGAGAATGCTGCAACTCTGTTTTGCTGTGACGCAAAAGTTTGCGTGTGTTTACAACACCTGGCAGGATGTGAAACTCTGTCAAAGCTGTTTCTCAGTTATTCTGGAACTTATTCATGGCTCATCTTATCTGCACTTCCGGACACCCAGATCCTCCGGACATAATAATAACCAGTGTGAATTCTGAACCACCACATGACAGAATAAATCAAACATTCCTCCACATGAGTAAATCTACCACAGCCTCAGGCAGAGAGCTGACATCACCAGCAGCCCCGATCGCCCAAGTATGAGTCATTTTAATGTTAAATAAAGTTTAAAAGTACCCCCTCCCTTTTCTTAAGGTGTGTGCGCAGATGCATTAATAACACGTATTTGCTGTTTGTGTGGGTGACAGTTTTCTGTCGCCTGAGTTGAGTAATGAAAAAACAAAAAATACCAAAGCTGTGACTCATCACTCAAACAAACACTCTGGCTGACTTCCTGTATGTTTTGAGTGCCTGTGGCATAAAGCACTCAGCCCCTGAGGTAAAGAACAGAGACATGGTGGCAGCGCACTTCTTTATTGTCTAAAGTACTCTTTAGCAGCTAAAATTAGCACGAAGCACACAGCCTCCAAGCTGAAGAACAAAGCTGCAGTGTCAGCAACATATTCCTTCAGTGGCTGATGCTAGCCCAAAGCCCCTGAGCTAAAGAACAGTGTAGCAGCAGCAATGGGCTACACTCCTTTAGTGGCTAACACACTCCTTCAGCTGCTAATGTTAGCACAAAGCACAAAGACCCTGAGCTAAAGAACAGTGCAGCAGCAATAGGCTACACGCTTTTAGTGGCTAACATGCTTCTTTAGTGGCTAACGCTAGCACAAAGCCCCTGAGCTAAAGAACAGGGCAGCAGCAGCAGCAATGGGCTACACTCCTTTTAAGGCTAATGCACTCCTTCAGCTGCTAATGTTAGCACAAAGCACAAAGACCCTGAGCTAAAGAACAGTGCAGCAGCCATAGGCTACACTCTTTTAGTGGCTAACACACTCCGTCAGTGGCTAACATTAGCTCAAAGGAGTTACTGAGCCTTTCTGGACTGAGGTACATTTGCTATTTTGCTTGTGTTTACATGATTGTGGCATTTTGGCCTTTAACAGAGGTGTTGATTAGTCAGTTAGTGTCGATGTCACAGGCGCTGCAAGTTCCTGTGTTGATGTTGTGGAGGAGTGGCTCTAAAGGAGATAAAATGCAGGTTACTGTGTGAGGAAAGCTTTGGGATTTCCTCTACCTCCCACACTTTTACATCGAGGATGAATGGACACATTTATTTGACGACAGTCGAAATGTAAAAACAAGATGGCTGATCACACACAGTTCTCCCTCTGTGAGCTCCACTGCATTAAATGATGACACATAAACCTCGTTGTTACTGCTCGGATTCTCTGCTGCACATTTACAGAAAGGTAAAATGTGACAGATGGTGATTCATCAGTCATGAACTTCTGTGTTCTTTACATCGCTGCCTCTTCAAGTGCTGCTCTAAACTCTGCTGTTAATATTTAATGCTTCAACAAAACCAGACAGGAGCTCAGATTTAACATCACCAATTTATTCTGACAATGACACAGTTACTACATAAAATGTCACTTACTTTTATCCAAATATACAAAAATATATTTGAAAATACAAAAATAAATTGGTAGCTGTTGGGAGAGCTCACTTGTAGCCATATGCTCCGTATCCATAGGACGGTTGGACTGGGAGTGGCTTGATGATTTTGGTGATCTGGATTCGATCTGGATCCCAGACACAATCCTCCTCCAAACCACTCCTCACCATCCCACAGTTGGGGGGCACCCAGGCGGTGTCGTAGCCGTAGTCATGCCAGGTCTTCTGATAAGGGTGGCCTTGATGATTGATGGCGATCACTCTCCCCACGTTGACCAGAACCTTGATGACGGCCCTGTCAGACTCAGGGTGATCAATGGGATAGCGGCTGGCTTTCTTCAGGTCTCTGCTGAGGTAGACGCCGGGGCCGAGCATCCCACCCGCAGACTGGCAGAAACCTGATCTTCGGATGGCTTGAGCGTTCTGCCTGGTGGTGCCGTGGTACATGACGTATTTTCTACCATCTATTGGTGCTGAGAGGCCCAGACGACTGACACCAGGGGGCACGTCAAAGTCATCTTCAGCCCACTCGTAATACATGTTGGTGTCGCTGTAGGAGAGAAGTTTATTACTGTTCAGATTCCACTCAAACATAATAAACCTGAAAGTCGTACTTGAATACAAGTCTTTGTATTTAATATCAACTCTACTTAAGTATCAAAACTACTAGTAATTTTACACTGTGAATGAGGGGTTGAATGATTATTGATTATTAGGTCAGATATTAAGCATTTTTCGGATTATTTTAATCAGTCGATTAAATACATAAAAAAATGCATTGCTCTGATGCAACATGTAATCTGTACAGTAACTAGTAATTAAAGTGATCATATACATTTAATAGAGTACAAAGTGCAATATTCAGTCCCTAAAAACTGAACTTAAGTCCTTCAGTAAATGTACTGGGTTACATTCCATCACTGCAGACGGTTTCTTTAAATGGATTCTGTCACAGTTTTCTTGACCTTCCAACTTGTATGTTGAGAGTTTATTTCCTGAGAAATGTACCGTCTGCCTCTCTGATTAAACACGGTTCAACATGTGCATTTATATCAGACAAGAACATCAACATGTTGTACTGAAGGTTCCATTAAAATCAGACTAACATCATCTCCTCATACACGACTATTGATAATTTATTTTTTGTTGGGAGAAGATAAAGTTCGTCCACGTACCTCTCAAAGTTCCTCCAGCAGCGCCGGCTCTTAATTCACTCTGCTTTGTCTAAGGGGCGTTCAGGATTTGGGCGGTATTTCCTTTAAATGTGCCTTCAGTTTCGTTTCACCGTATGATCTGTCCTTTGACTTTCGTTTAAAATCTAGCAGGATGTGCTTATTTGGGTGTTGTAGACGCAACAGTGACGTTGGGAATTCAAGACCTTATCTGCAGATGTGAGCAGGGGAGTTATGCAGCTTTGGCCTCCACTATCAGGTCATTAGAGGTGAACTTTAACTTCTGTCATGCTCATGTACAGCAGCAGATAAACTGCATAAATGTTTGCATTATATGTTTCTGCAAACCACAGATATGATCAAACTTTAGGTTTTCTTAATGCTGGGACAACAATATTTAACATTTTAGTTCTGGTTATGTTTAAGAACAAGAATCACTACAGAAGAGATCAAGTTTTGGATTTAAATAATTGTTTTAAAAAGAATTGGGATCCAGCCTCCATCTTTAGTTAATGAAATGATGTCGTCAGCACTGACTCTGCACATCGAGCTGCAGGTTACTGTGAGAGGAAAGCTTTGGGACGTCCTCTACCTCCCACACTTTCACATCGAGGATGAATGGACACATTTATTTGACGACAGTAAAAATGTAAAAACAAGATGGCTGATCACACACAGTTCTCCCTCTGTGAGCTCCACTGCATTAACCGATGACACATAAACCTTGTTGTTGCTGCTCGGATTCTCTGCTGCACATTTACAGAAAGGTAAAATGTGATAGATTATGATTCATCAGTCATGAACTTCTGTGTTCTTTACATCGCTGCCTCTTTAAGTGCTGCTCTAAACTCTGGTGTTAATATTTAATGCTTCAACAAAACCAGACAGGAGATCAGATTTAACATCACCAATTTATTCTGACAATGACACAGTTACTAAATGAAACGTCATTTACTTTTATCCAAATATACAAAAATACATTTGAAAATACAAAAATAAATTGGTAGCTGTTGGGAGAGCTCACTTGTAGCCACAAGCCTCATGTTCATAGGACGGTTTAACTGGGATTGGGTTGATAATTTTAGTAATCTGGATTCGATCTGGATCCCGGACACAATCCTCCTCCAAACCGCTCTTCACCATCCCACAGTTGGGGGGCACCCAGGCGGTGTCGTAGCCGCGGTCATGCCAGGTCTTCTGATGTGGGTGGTTTTGACGATTGATGGCGATCACTTTCCCCACGTCAACTCGAACCTTAATGACGGCTTTGTCAGACTCAGGGTGATCAATGGGATAGCGGCTGGCTTTCTGCAGGTCTCTGCTGAGGTAGACGCCGCGGCCGAGCATCCCGTCTTCAGACTGACGGAAACCTGATTTCCGGATGGCTTCAGCTGTCTTCTTGGTGGTGCCATGGTACATGACGTACTTTCTACCACTGACTGGTTCATCGTGGCCCAGACGACTTGAACCGGTGGGCACGTCAAAGTCATCTTCAGCCCACTCGTAATACATGTTGGTATCTCTGCAGGAGAGAAGTTTATTACTGTTCAGATTCCACTCAAACATAATAAACCTGAAAGTCGTACTTGAATAGAAGTCTTTATGTGTCTAATATTAACTCTACTTAAGTATCAAAGCCACTAGTAAGAGTAATTATACACTGTGAACGAGGGGTTGACTGATTATTGATTATTAGGTCAGATATTAAGCATCTTTCTGATTATTTTAATCAGTCGATTAAATACATTAAAAAATGCATTGCTCTGATGCAACATGTAATCTGTACAGTAACTAGTAATTAAAGTGATCATAGACATTTAATAGAGTACAAAGTGCAATATTCATTCCCTAAAAACTGAACTTCAGTAAAGTCCTTCAGTAAATGTACTGGGTTACATTCCATCACTGCAGACGGTTTCTTTAAATGGATTCTGTCACAGTTTTCTTGACCTTCCAACTTGTATGTTGAGAGTTTATTTCCTGAGAAATGTACCGTCTGCCTCTCTGATTAAACACAGTTCAACATGTGCATTTATATCAGACAAGAACATCAACATATTGTACTGAAGGTTCCATTAAAATCAGACTAACATCATCTCCTCATACACGACTATTGATCATTTCTTTTTTGTCGGGAGAAGATAAAGTTTGTCCACGTACCTCTCAAAGTTCCTCCAGGAGTGCCGGCTGTGAGTTCACTCTGCTTTATATAAGGGTGTTCAGGACTTGGGTGGAATTTCCTGAAATGTGCCTCCACTTTCGTTTCACCTATATGATCTGTTTTATGACGTTCGTTTGCAGTCTAACAGGATGTGCTCATTTGGTTGTGTTTCACGCAACAGTGACGTTGTGGTTTCGAGGCCTTATGAGTATGTGTGAGCAGGGGAGTTATGCAGATTTACAGGCCTCCACTATCAGGTCATTAGAGGTGTACTTTTACTAAATTATTTTCTGTCAAGCTGCCTGGAAACGTGGCGGCTGTAGCTCAGGAGGTAGAGCGGGTCGTCTAGTCATAGGAAGGTTGCTGGTTTGAATCTCAGCTCCCCCTCACTGCATGTTGAAGTGTCCTTTAGCAAGATTCTGACGCCTGATTGCTCCTGATGAGCAAGGCATGGCAGCAGACTGGTGAAGTGCTACAGAAATGCAAGTCCATGATTTAATCCAATAAAAATAATCTTAAAGAATGTTTTTTATAAATGCTGCTGATAATGACTTTAAAGAGGCGCTGTGCAGTTTTGAAGAACAAACTCAAACTCAGTGAGTAAACGAGCTGTTCTCAAAGGGAAAACAAGGAGCCAGAACTCTGTTTAAAGCTGGAGAGGTGGCAGGGTCCGCCACATATAAATATAGTTAAACTGTATACATTGTGTTGTCCTTTAATGGGGCTATTTGTAAGTTGTCATTCCCAACTGGTCAGATAATGGCGCTCTGGGATGGAGGCCGAACCGTCCTACAACCTCAGATCATCAGTTTTTGACGAGTTGGTAACAAGACTTTTCTTCCAAACGTGAAAACAAAGAGAACTAGTGTTTTTTTTACTGAAAGTCTTCACACCATCTCGTCGAACTTCCTCTCAAGCTTTCTCTCCCGTGTGGATCCTCATGTACGTCTCCAGTGAGCTCGAGGCCCCGAAACATTTCCAGCAAACTCTACTTTGTATAAGGGCTTCAAGATTTGGGCGGAATTTCCTTAAATGTGGCTTCACTTTCGTTTCACATGTGTGATCTGTTTTATGACATTCATTTAAAATCAGGATGTGCTCATTTGGGTGTTGTAGACGCAACAGTGACGTTGGGAATTCAAGGCCTTATCTGCAGATGTGAGCAGGGGAGTTATGCAGCTTTGGCCTCCACTATCAGGTCATTAGAGGTGTACTTTAACTTCTGTCATGCTCATGTACAGCAGCAGATAAGCTGCATAAATGTTTGCATTATATGTTTCTGCAAACCACAGATATGATCAAACTTTAGGTTTTCTTAATGCTGGGACAACAATATTTAACATTTTAGTTCTGGTTATGTTTAAGAACAAGAATCACTACAGAAGAGATCAAGTTTTGGATTTAAATAATTGTTTTTGTTTAAAAAAGAATTGACATTCTCAGACAAACAAATGTAAAATCAGTCCAGTCTTTATCTTTAGTTAATGAAATGATGCCGTCAGCACTGACTCTGTACATTAAGCTGCAGGTTGCTCTGTGAGGAAAGCTTTGGACGTCCTCTGCCTCCCACACTTTCACATCGAGGATGAATGGACACATTTATTTGACGACAGTAGAAATGTAAAAACAAGATGGCTGATCACACACAGTTCTCCCTCTGTGAGCTCCACTGCATTAACCGATGACACATAAACCTCGTTGTTACTGCTCGGATTCTCTGCTGCACATTTACAGAAAGGTAAAATGTGACAGATTATGATTCATCAGTCATGAACTTCTCTGTTCTTTACATCGCTGCCTCTTCAAGTGCTGCTCTAAACTCTGGTGTTAATATTTAATGCTTCAACAAAACCAGACAGGAGCTCAGATTTAACATCACCAATTTATTCTGACAATGACACAGTTACTAAATGAAATGTCATTTACTTTTATTCAAATATACAAAAATACTGGAATAAATTGGTAGCTGTTCGGAGAGCTCACTTGTAGCCAGATGGTCCGTATGTATAGTAGATTGTCACGAGGGCTCCGTGAATGATGTTAATGATCTGGATTCGATTTGGATCCCAGACACAATCCTCCTCCAAACCACTCTTCACCATCCCACAGTTGGGTGGCACCCAGGCGGTGTCGTAGCCGAGGTCATGCCAGGTCTTCTGATGAGGGTGTTTTTGACGATTGATGGCGATCACTTTCCCCACGTCAACCAGAACCTTGATGACGGCCCTGTCAGACTCAGGGAGATCAATGGGATAGCGTTTGGCTTTCTGCAGGTCTCTGCTGAGGTAGACGCCGCGGCCCAGCATCCCGCCTGCAGACTGACGGAAACCTGATTTCTGGATGGCTTCAGCGCTCTTCTTGGTGGTGCCATGATACATGACGTACTTTCTACCACTGACTGGTTCATCGTGGCCCAGACGACTTGAACCAGCGGGCACGTCAAAGTCATCTTCAGCCCACTCGTACTGCATGTTGGTGTCAGTATCTCTGCAGGAGAGAAGTTTATTACTGTTCAGATTCCACTCAAACATAATAAACCTTTGTACTTAAATAAAAGTCTTTATATATCTAATATTAACTCTACTTAAGTATCAAAGCTACTAGTAAGAATAATTACACACTGTGAATGAGGGGTTGACTGATTATTGATTATTAGGTCAGATATTAAGCATTTTTCTGATTATTTTAATCAGTCAATTAAATACATTAAAAATGCATTGCTCTGATGCAACATGTAATCTGTACAGTAACTAGTAAGTAAAGTGATCATATACATTTAATAGAGTACAAAGTGCAATATTCAGTCCCGAAAAACTGAACTTAAGTAAAGTCCTTCAGTAAATGTACTGGGTTACATTCCATCACTGCAGACGGTTTCTTTAAATGGATTCTGTCACAGTTTTCTTGACCTTCCAACTTGTATGTTGAGAGTTTATTTCCTGAGAAATGTACCGTCTGCCTCTCTGATTAAACACGGTTCAACATGTACATTTATATCAGACAAGAACATCAACATATTGTACTGAAGGTTCCAATAAAATCAGACTAACATCATCTCCTCATACACGACTACTGATCTTTTTAGCTATAAGAAGTTTGTCCACGTACCTCTCAGAGTTCCTCCAGGAGTGCCGGCTGTGAGTTCACTCTTCTTTATATAAGGGCGTTCAGGACGGACTTTCAATAAATGTGCCTTCACTTTCGTTTCACCTGTATGATCTGTTTAATGACTGTCGTTTGGAATTTCAAGGTCTTATCTGCACATGTGAGCAGGGGAGTTGTGCAGCTTTGGCCTTCACTATCAGCTCATTAGAGATGTACTTTGACTTCTGTCATGCTCATGTACAGCAGCAGCATATAAATGTAAAGGTAACATAAGCAATCAAGCTAGCATTAGCACACAAAAACAATGCGAGTGTCAGTTTACTGACAACAAAACAGATAACAAAAGCAAATCTGCTGATAATAGAATAAAATAGAGATGTTAATAGTAGGGATAATACAAATAGTAATTATATAGATAGGTAATTAACTAAATTGATAATAAATAAATAAAATAAAATAATATAATAAAAATAAAAGGAGATGGATGGTGGTAGAATATTGTAAGTACAATTCTCTCTCTCACTCACACACACACACACACACACACACACACACACACACACACACACACACACACACACACACACACTATTGTGATCACTGTAGTCATCAGCAAGACTTGCCCCCCCACAGACCTGGTAACCAGGGTTCTAAATTAACTTTTTTGATTACCAGCCAATTTGGCTGGTAACTTTCTAAAGTTACCAGCCAATTTCCACTAGCCAAATTTTTCCAGTGAAAAACATGACGACATTTTCGTGATCAAACACAAGCCATTCACGACGCATCAGCCATTTGGTGTTGAACTTTATTTTTTTTCGTTTCGCACGCATTGTTGTTGATATTCTCAATCTCATCCCGTGCCTCCTTCCTCTTCTCTAGGGCCCTATAAAATCTGTTTTATTTTTTTCCCCCAATTCCGTTTTATTTTTCCTCAAATTCCGTTTTTTCCTGTTATAATTTTTGGGAATCAAGATTTTTTTTTACCTTTTATCCTTATTATACTACCAAAAACAGTGTGTTTTTAATGTAAATGACTAAAATGTACACAAAATAAATAGAAATTACCTTAAATGAATTGAGGTGACAAACATATTTCCTCAATACTGTACCGTACAGTACAGGAAAGTGCATCAAAAACATTTTGACTTCATCATGTCTTCATACAGTAGTGTATTTTGTGTTTTTGTGGGTTTCATTGAATAAAAACATGGTCAGCTCTCAGGCAGATCCAGGACATGTTTGCATACCAAAATTGTTCTGAAAATTTAAGTTGTAAGTATCAAAAAAATCAGCAAAGATGACCAACAAAATGAGAAATTATACTCGTAACGTCATGTCAACTTAGCATACTAACCAGCCAGCAGTGAAAACACCAGCCCACCCGCTGTCCTCTGGGCTCCCAGCCCGGGCAGAGTCAGCTAAGAGGACTGTGGCTAACGGGGCAAACTAGCTAACAGCAGCTACTGTTAGCAGCAGTTAGCAGTCTGGTATTATGCCGATAATATCAATCGGACAGGTTGCTAACTCTCACGCATTACACCTTTTAATTATGATTTCTCAGGTCTGCTTCTTTGCAAAACAACAGTTCACCGACACCAAAAGTCGTACGGGAACTGCTCGGCTCTGTACTGAGGGGTAAATGTCGAGTTTCTCAGTTTTTTCGCCGACGAAGACGGAGCCGCGGGCAGCATAGACATATGGTGGGCAGCCGCTTCACCATGCTTACAATGTTTTGACCGGGGAGCTCGCGCTGGTTGTTGCACTGCCTGCGCGCAGCCAATGGGCGTCTTATACGTCATTACGTAGCCTCACGACAGTGTTAATGGGAAATGTAGTCAGTACTGCCCAGGGAGCGAGAACTGTAGGGAGCGAGAACTGTAGAGCATTTGGCGGGTTGGGGGGTGTTAATTTAGAACCCTGCTGGTAACGGGTCTGTAATAATAGTGACATAATTAAACTGTCTGTACAAAGTTAAACAAACAAGTCCCTAACAGTAATAACAAAACAACTATCTAGGTGCTGTATCGTAAGCAACTGAAATTGTTTCAGTTTCTTGATGACCATCCATCCATTCATCTTCTTCCGCTTATCCAGGGCCGGGTTGTGGGGGCAGCTGTCTGAGCTGGGACACCCAGACTTCCCTCTCCCCGGACACTTCCTCCAGCTCTTCTGGGAGGATCCCAAGGAGTTCCCAGGCCAGTCGAGTGACATAGTCACTCCAGCGTGTCCTGGGTCTTCCACTGAGTCTCCTCCCGGCGGGACATGCCAGGAACACCTCCCGAGGGATGCGTCCAGGGGGCAACCGAAACAGATGCCCCGAGCCACCTCAGCTGGCTCCTCTAGATGTGGAGGAGCAGCGGCTCTACTCCGAGCTCCTCCCGGGTGACAGAGCTCCTCACCCGATCTCTAAGGGAGCGCCCTGCCACCCTGCGGAGGAAACTCATTTTGGCTGCTTTTATCCGGGATCTCATGACCCAAAGTTCATGGCCATAGGTGAGGGGAGGAACGCCTTTCGGCTCATCTCTCTCTTCACCATGACAGACCGATACAACGACCGCATTACTGCGGCCGCTGCACCGATCCGCCTGTCAGTCTCATGCTCCATCCTTCCCTCACTCGTGAACAAGACCCCAAGATAATCAAACTCCTCCACTTGAGGCAGGAACTCTCCCCAAACCCTGAGCAGGCCACCTTTTTACGGTCGAGAACCATGGCCTTGGACTTGGAGGTGCTGATTCTCATCCCAGCCGCTTCACACTAGGCTGCTAACCCCCCAGGACATGCTGGAGGTCCTGGCTCGAAGGAGCCAACAAGACCACATCATCTGCGAAAAGCAGAGATGAGATCCAGTGGCTCCCGAACCAGTTCCCATCCGGCCAGCCCTGCCGGAGTCCAACATGCACTGTGGACAGGTCTTACTTACTGCCGTCAATGTGAACTAGGCTCCTGCTCCGGTTGTACAGGGACCGTACAGCCCTTAACAGAGGGCCTCCGACCCCGTACTCCCGGAGCACCTCCCACAGAATGCCACGAGGGACACGGTCGAATGCTTTCTCCAAATCCACAAAACACATGTGGACTGTTTGGGCAAACTCCCATGAACCCTCGAGCACCCTGCGGAGGGTATAGAGCTGGTCCAGTGTTCCGCGGCCAGGACAAAAAACGCATTGTTCCTCCTGAATCCGAGGTACCCTGGAGTAGACTCTCCCAGGGAGGCTGAGGAGTGTGATCCCCCTGTAGTTGGAGCACACCCTCTGGTCCCCCTTTTTGAATAGAGGGACCACCACCCTGGTCTGCCAGTCCAGAGGCACTGTCCCCGACTGCCACGCGATGCTGCAGAGGCGTGTCAACCAAGACAGCCCCACAACATCCAGGAATTGAGGTACTCAGGGCGGATCTCATCCACCCCCGGTGCTTTGCCACTGAGGAGCTTCTGGACTACCTCAGTGACTTCGGCTTGAGTGATGAATGAGTCAACCTCTGAGTCCCCAGCCTCTGCTTCCTCTATGGAAGGCGTGTCAGTGGGACTGAGGAGATCCTCGAAGTCTTCCTTCCACCGCCTGACAGTGTCCCCAGTCAAGGTCAACAGCTCCCCACCGAGCCAACCAGACTCGATAGGACTCCTTCTTCAGCTTGACAGCATCTCTTACTTCTGGTGTCCACCACCAGGTTCTGGGATTGCCGCCACGACAGGCACCAGAGACCTTACGGCCACAGATTCAAACTGCCTAGCCTACAATGGAAGTGGAGAACATGGTCCATTTGGACTCAATGTTCCCAGCCTCACTCGGGATCTTGTCAAAGCTCTCCCGGAGGTGGGAGTTGAAGACCTCCCTGACAGAGGGTCCTGCCAGATGTTCCCAGCAGACCCTCACAATGCGTTTGGGTCTGCCAAGTCTTTCTAGCTTCCTCCCCTGCCAGCGGAACTGACTTGCCACCAGGTGGAGATCAGTTGTTTCTTGACGACGTTTCACCTCTCGTCCAAGAGGCTTCTTAAGTTCTAACTGGAGGGGAGTTGCAGGCTTTGAAACTCTGTGTGGGAGTGTCCTTACAGAGTCTTTTTCTGAGTTTTGGAGTCATTAGAACCACTTGTGGGTTGTTGGTCAAACCATCTGTTATAACCAGGGCCTAGAGGAATCCTTGGAATCCCGTCCCCCAAGCACCTCCAGCAGCTAAGCAATAAAGGTTTGACACAGGATGACACAGTGGTGAGTTGCTGGCATCATGATGCAAGACCAACAATCTGGACGTGAACATCACCAAGACCAAGGAGATGGTAGTAGATATGAGGAAGGAGAAGAAAAGGTCCCATCACGCACCACTAAAGATCTCCAGGACTCTCTGAGGACCACACATGGACGATCCACATCACCTCACAGGTGAAGAAGGCTCGGCAGCAACTGCATCACCTCAGACGTCTGAGGACATTTAAGATCTCCTCAGGGCTGCAGAAAACCTTCTCTGCCGCTATCTAGTCTGTCATCTCTGGAAGCATCACTGCTTGGTATGACAACTGCAACAGGACATAGCCTCGTTCAGTCGGCACTGAAGATCTTGCATAGCTGTTTTCAGGTTTTTGTTGTGTTGGTTTTGTCTCTCTGTCAGAGACTCATATTGAGATAGCTCGTTGGCGATGCTGACAGGCTGCTGCTTTAGAGAGTCTTCACTTTCCTTCAGAACATGCACTGTGGCCTTCAATTGTCCTATCTCGGCCTGGTTTGTCTCATTCAGACCTTTAAGTTGGACCTCCTCAGCAGTGAGTATTTCTTCCCGCCTGTGCAGAATCTGCTCTTCGTTCTTCATATCTTTTAATTCCAACAGAAGCACGCTTACATCAGATTTGAGCTTGGCGTTCCCAGCTGCCGTATCTTGTGACATCGACTCAAACATCCTAAGTTTTGATCTGAATAACTCCTGTACATCCTCCTTAACCCCCCCCCGAACGCTAAATGTTCTGTTGGGCATCTCAGACGTATGAAGTCTCTGAGACTCCTAAGATTCGGGTCTGGGTGATGTTTGTTAACACAAAATTTATATTATCCATTTAACTATTAATAATTTGTGTAATTACACATTGTCAGTTTTACAATATTAATAAAAAATATTTCTTGAAACAGAACAAATACTCTGAGAGAAGATCCTATTAATATTTAATTTTGTTATGTACACATCCCTCCTCATGGGGGCAGTGTTGCGTTACAGGTTGTCACTCAGAAAAACAGAACAGGTGTAACACACCCAAATAAGCACATCCTGTTAGACTGCTAACGAACGTCATAAAACAGATCACACAGGTGAAACGAAAAGTAATAAACAGATCATACAGGTGAAATGAAAGTGAAGGCACATTTAAGGAAATTCCGCCCAAATCCTGAACGCCCTTATATAAAGCAGAGTGAACTTTCAGCAGAGTTTGTTGGAAATGTTTTGCTTCAGAGGAAGTTTGACGAGATGGTGTGAAGACTTTCAGTAAAAAAAACACTGGTTCTCTTTGTTTTCATGTTTGGAAGAAAAGTCTCGTTACCAACTCGTCAAAAACTGATGATCTGAGGTTGTAGGACGGTCGGCCTCCATCCCAGAGCGCCATTATCTGACCAGTTGGGAATGACAACTTACAAATAGCCCCATTAAAGGACAACACAACTTCACTTTTATGTGGCGGACCCTGCCACCTCTCCAGCTTCAAACAGAGCATTTATAAAGAACATTCTTTAAGATCAGATTAAATCATGGACTTGCATTTCTGTAGCACTTCACCAGTCTGCTGCCATGCCTTGCTCATCGGGAGCAATCAGGCGTCAGTATCTTGCTCAAGGACACTTCAACATGCAGTGAGGGGGAGCTGAGATTCAAACCAGCAACCTTCTGATTACTAGACGACCCGCTCTACCTCCTGAGCTACAGCCGCCACATTTCCAGGCAGCTTGACAGAAAAATTATAATTCAGTAAAAGTGCACATCTAATGACCTGACAGTGGAGGCCTGTAAAGCTGCATAGCTTCCATGCTCACATCTGCCCATAAGGCCTCGAAACCACAACGTCACTGTTGTGTCAAACACAACCAAATAAGCACATCCTGTTAGACTGTTAACAAACGTCATAAAACAGATCATACAGGTTCAACAAAAGTGAAGGCACATTTATTGAAAGTCCGTCCTAAACGCCCTTATATAAAGCAGAGTGAACTCACAGCCGTCACTCCTGGAGGAACTCTGAGAGGTACGTGGACACACTTCTTATAGTTAAGATGATCAATAGTCGTGTATGAGGAGATGATGTTAGTCTGATTTTAATGGAACCTTCAGTACAATATGTTGATGTTCTTGTCTGATATAAATGCACATGTTGAACTGTGTTTAATCAGAGAGGCAGACGGTACATTTCTCAGGAAATAAACTCTCAACATACAAGTTGGAAGGTCAAGAAAACTGTGACCATTTAAAGAAACCGTCTGCAGTGATGGAATGTAACCCAGTACATTTACTGAAGTACTTTACTTAAGTTCAGTTTTTATGGACTGAATATTGCACTTTGTACTCTATTAAATGTATATGATCACTTTACTTACTAGTTACCAGGTTTATTATGTTTGAGTGGAATCTGAACAGTAATAAACTTCTCTCCTACAGAGATACTGACACCAACATGCAGTACGAGTGGGCTGAAGATGACTTTGACGTGCCCGCTGGTTCAAGTTGTCTGGGCCACGATGAACCGGTCAGTGGTGAAAAGTACATCATGTATCATGGCACCACCAAGAAGAGCGCTAAATCCATCCTGAGATTAGGTTTCTTCCAGTCTGAAGACGGGATGCTCGGCCGCGGCGTCTACCTCAGCAGAGACCTGCAGAAAGCCAGCCGCTATCCCATTGGTCATCCTGAGTCTGACAGGGCCGTCATCAAGGTTCTGGTTGACGTGGGGGAAGTGATCGAGATCAATCGTCAAAACCATCTACGTCAGAAGAACTGGCATGACCACGGCTTCGACACCGCCTGGGTGCCCCCCAACTGTGGGATGGTGAAGAGCGGTTTGGAGGAGGATTGTGTCTGGGATCCAAAACGAATCCAGATCATTAACATCATCAACCCAACCCCAGCCTAACCCTCCTCTGAATACGGAGCATATGGCTACAAGTGAGCTCTCCCAACAGCTACCAATTTATTCTTGTATTTTCAAATGTATTTTTGTATATTTGAATAAAAGAAACTGACATTTTATGTAGTAACTGTGTCATTGTCAAAATAAATTGGTGATGTTAAATCTGAGCTCCTGTCTGGTTTTGTTGAAGCATTAAATAGTAACACCATGCAACAGTGCCGTTATGATTTCGAGGCCTTATGAGCAAGTGTGAACACGGGAGTTATGCAGCTTTACAGGCCTCCACTGTCAGGTCATTAGAGTTGAACTTTAACTAAATTAAAATGTTTCTGTCATGGTCATGTACAGCAGCAGATCAGCTGCACAACAGTCACAATCACCAGAATACATGTTTGCATTAAATGTTCTGCAAACCACAGATATGATAAAACTTCAGTTTTTTTTAATGGGAAAAGTTCTGTTTGTGTGAGCTGGTCGACCCTTATAAAACAGACTTAGGATCAATTTTGATCTCAAACATGATTTAAGCAGAAAACCATGTGTTAGTGATTATTAAAAAAATCTTACTTTGACGTGGAAATGATCTTTTTTACTGAGCACAGTCTTGTCTTGACCCTGGAGATCCTCCTGCTGGTTCCATCCTTCATGATCCACATGTGTCCACAGAATAAACTTGTTGTCTGGCTTCAGTCTCCTCTAACATCACTGTGGTCTCATCTTTCAAAAAGTTTGATTATCTCTGTTGCTTCATGGTTAATTCTGACTAAACCCTCGTTTGTTTTGGCTTCATATGAGCAGAAATCACCCGGCAGGTGCCGTCAGTTTAAGCTGATGAGAGTTTTGTGGATCGCAGGTGTGTCAGATACAAACAGGCGTTCTGAAACCTGCTTTAGCAAAGTTTTTTTCAAATTTCATTCTGCTATAACTTCAGCATGCCTTCAGCTATTGGAACCATTCAGCTATCAAAATGTTCAACTTTTTAAGCTCTTTCAGCCTTCAGCTTTTCAGCTTTTCAACCTTTCAGCTTTTTCATAAATTCAGCTTTTTCATAAATTCAGCTTTTTCAAAAGAAAAATTAACATTGACGCAAATGGGAAAATCTTAAAATCCTCTGCAAAACTCATCGCCTTTCAACCTCTACTTATCCCTCAGCTGGAGACGCCATTCCAACTTTAAACGAGTCAGTGGACCATGAACTATTGACCCTGTATTCAGTTTTTTTTTTAATCTTGTACGGTTTTGAAAATGTTGCAGTTTTAGTTTTAAGGAGTTTTAGCCCGTCTTCTGATTTTATAATGGGTGTGTATTGCGTCAGCTCGAGTGTGTGACATCATCGCTACAGTGTGAGGCCGCTCGAGAGATGGGAGACAAAATTGTCTTCAGCTGGATTTGGATCCCACATGGATCTTTTACTTTACACAGACCAGTGGTGTCAAACTGATGTAGGAAAGGGCCACTGTGGCTGCAGGTTTTTATTCCAACCAAGCAAGAGCACACCTGATTTAGATCAGATGTGCTCTTGCTTGGGGTTCCTCCTGCTCCAGCGTATGTGCAGCCATTTTCAGCTCTTTCACCCTTAACTTTAGTACATTTTCATCCTTTTTTCACCTGTTTTGGCTTCTTCAGCCCTCTCACAGCTCTACAGCTTTTCATCCTTTTCCATCCTTTTCATGCTTTTTTCACCCTTTTAAACTCTTTCGGCCTTTAACTTTTCAACTTTTTAGCCCTTTTTTACCATTTTTACCCCTTCCAGCCCTCTTGCTCTATAGCTTTTGATCCCTTTTCACCTTTTGAAGCTTTGTCAGCCCTCTTACTTCATCCTTTTTAACCTTCTTAACCTTATTCGGCCCTCTTAGTCTACAGCTTTTCATCCTTTTTTCACCTTTTTAAGCATTTCGACCCTCTTGCTCTACAGCTTTTCATCCTTTTTTCACATTTTTAAGCTCTTCCAGCCTTTCACTTTTCACCTTTTTAGCCTTTTTTCACCATTTTAACCTCTTCCAGCCCTCTTACTTTACAGCTTTATTTCACCTTATTGAGCTCTTTCAACCCTCTTTTTTACATGTTCATCATTTTTTCACCTTTTTTACCTTTTTCGGCCCTCTCACTCTATAGCTTTTCATCCTTTTTCAGCTTTTTAACTTGTTCGGCTCTCTTACTCTACAGCTATTTACCTTTTCATCTTTTTTTCACCTTTTTAAACTCTTTCACCCTTTAACTTTTTTACATTTTCATCCTTTTTTCACCTGTTTTAGCTCTTTCAGCCCTCTCACTCTAGAGCTTTCCATCCTCTTCCATCCTTTTCCACCCTTTTAAGCTCTTTCAGCCTTCACCTTTTCAAGTTTTTTACCCTTTTTTCACCATTTTATCCTCTTCCAGCCCTCTTACTCTACAGCTTTTTAGCCTTTTCAGATATTCACCTTTCTGCCTTTTCAGCTCTTTCAAACATTTAACTTCATGTTCAGCAATTAAAATGTTCAACTTTTTCAACTCCTTTAGCCTTTAACTTTTCTGCCTTTTCAGCTTTTCAGCCCTTTCAACTTTTCAGCCCTTTCAACTTTTCAGCCCTTTCAACTTTTCTGGCATTTCAGCTTTCAGCTTTTTCAGCTTTTCGGCAGCACATTCAGCAGATTTCGCTTCAGCATTCACACTGTGTTTTCGCAGGAAATGCAATTTTTCTAGTTCTCGGCAGCTTTTATGAATCAAACCTAAGGAAGCTGCCTGGAAATGTGGCGGCTGCTCAGGAGGTAGAGCGGGTCGTCTAGTAATCTGAAGGTTGCTTGTTTGAATCTCAGCTCCCCCTCACTGCATGTCGAAGTGTCCTTGAGCAAGATACTGACGCCTGATTGCTCCTGATGAGCAAGGCATGGCAGCAGACTGGTGAAGTGCTACAGAAATGCAAGTCCATGATTTAATCAAATAAAAATGATCTTAAAGAATGTTTTTTATAAATGCTCCTGATAATGACTTTAAAGAGGCGCTGTGCAGTTTTGAAGAACAAACTCAAACTCAGAATTGTAACATTTCTGTAAGTGAGTAAACAAGCTGTTCTCAGTGGAAAACAAGGAGCCAGAACTCTGTTTGAAGCTGGAGAGGTGGCAGGGTCCGCCACATATAAATATAGTTAAACTGTGTACATTGTGTTGTCCTTTAATGGGGCTATTTGTAAGTTGTCATTCCCAACTGGTCAGATAATGGCGCTCTGGGATGGCGGCTGAACCGTCCTACAACCTCAGATCATCAGTTTATGATGAGTTGGTAACAAGACTTTTCTTCCAAACATCCCTTTAAGGTGAAAACAAATGAGGACCAGTGTTTGTTTTTTGTTTTTTAAATGTAAAGATTTCACACCGTCTCGTCAAACTTCCTCTGAAGCTCTTTGTGTCTTTTTGTTTTCTCTCTGTTGGAAAATGAAACCAAACTCAAGAATCAGTTATTAAGTGAAGGTTTATTCCAACAAACGTCTTTGGTTGAATATGAGACCTCAGATAAACTCCAGATCACGAGTCTGCATTGAACTTTAACTTTCGTTTCACCTGTATGATCTGTTTTATGACTTTAGTTTACAATCCAAACGAGATGTGCTTATTGAGGTGTGGTAGACACAGTGACATCAGGATTTCAAGGCCTTATGTGCAGATGTTATGCAGCTTTGCAGACCAAGGAGATGTTGGTAGATTTCAGGGAGAAGCAGAGGTCCCATCATGCACCACTAAAGATCTACAGGACCCAGGTGGAGAAGGTGAGCAGCTATAGGTTCCTCGGAGTTCATACCTCTGAGGACCGAACATGGACGACCCACATCACCAAACAGGTGATGAAGGCTGGGCAGCACCTGTATCACCTCAGACGTCTGAGGACATTTAAAATCTCCTCAGGGCTGCAGAAACCTTCTCTGCTGCTATCCAGTCTGTTCTCTCTGGAAGCAGCACTGCAACTGCAACACCAGGACTGGAAATCTCTCCATAGAGGGATCGATGTGCTGAGTGCATCACAAGAACTGCATTTCCCTGCCTTCAGGACATTTAGACCAGGCGGTGCAGGTCCAGAGCGACTCGGATTATGAAGGACATTCACCACCACAACCATGAACTTTTGTCTGTTGTTTTTTCCTCACCAGTTTTATGGCAAGTATTCCATATTATCATTATCATTTATTTTTTTCAAAGCGAATGCTAGTAGCAGGTGAACCGGAGCACCCGGAGAAAGCCCGTATGAAAACCCAGGGAACCATGTCACACAAAGATACCCCTCCACGGACGGCTGGGGGGTCCAGTTGTCCAACTGTTCAATTTCCACATAGGTTTTTGTGTATTTTTTTAAAAAGCGAATGGTAGTGCGTGAAAAAAAAAAAAGAGAACATGGTCAGTCCACTCAGGCGACCCTGTCAGACCTGCATCTGGCCTACTTCTTCCACTCCTTCTGTTTCTTCAGTTGAAAACTGTTCTGGTCAGAGTCAGTTAGTCCTGTCTAAACGGGACAAGGTTCTCCAGGCTCCAGGTTGCAGTAGGTGTGGTAACAGCCCATGAAAGTTTGTAGGCCACAACACTCCCAGAAATAAGTTCACCTGCAGTGGTGAGACCAACAATCACACACATTTTCAGTAGATGTTCAGCCCAGCGGCGCCAGAAACTCTTGGTCTGAACCTCAGCAGCTCGGGGTTCTGCAGGTGGACTCTCAAGGAGGTCGTCATCTCTCAGCTTCTCAGATGAGTCTGTTTTTTCTGTATTTTCAGCCAAAAGCCTTCTTTTCTGACTGAGATTCTCAACACCAGCCAAGACGTCCTCCTCCTGCCTCGTCTCCAGCTGCTCTTTAAGATCACAGATGGATTGGGTGAGCTCATCTTTATCAAAGATTTGTTGCTCAGAATCAACCAGTCGGCACTGAAGATCTTGCACGGCTGTTTTCAGGTTTTTGTTCTGATGGTTCTGTCTCTCTGTCAGAGACTCATGTAGAGACAGCTCATGGTAAAGCTGCTTCTTTTTGTTTTTTTGCACTATTTATTTAAATCGTTGAATTTAATTAAAGTTTAATGAAGATAGTGAACAATGTGACTCTTCTCTGTGCATATATAACTGCTCACAATATGGAGCTGATTCTTCCTCTGTTGTGACAATACGAACTAAACGTGAACTCTCTGTTGATCCACAAGGACATTTAAAAGATAACGACGTTTTTATACATCACCATAAATGTTCCTGGGGCTGTACCTTTATTTTAATATCCTATTTTTAGTAGCTTTTGGAAAATCTTAAGGGTAGAAACATTTATTTTACACATAGAATAAATCTAAGAATCACCAGGTGATGTTTGTTAACACAAATATTTATATTATTCATTTAACTATTAATAATTTGTGTCATTGCACATTGTCAGTTTTACCATATTAATAAAACATATTCCTTGAAACGGAACAAATACTCTGAGAGAAGATCCCATTAATGTTGTTATATACACATCCCTCCTCATGGGGGCGGTGTTGCGTCACTCAGAAAAACAGAACAGGTGAGAACAGGTGTTGCATGTTGCTTCGTGTGTGTGTGTGTGTGTCCAAAGTGTGTATTCATTAAGTTCTTACATGTTACTGCACTGCTCTGTCATGATTATCTCTAAATGAAAATCAATTAAAAAACAAACAGAAAACTGTATTATGTATTTTTATGGCTTAAGACACCCAGCAGAACATTAAGTGGTAACAGTGAGCTTCACCTTCACCTGCTGCAACACCACAGATTCTTACATATTCATATTAAATAACACAATAACGCAGTATATGTTGTTCCGAAATCAGCTGATCTGCATAAAAAAGTACTTTGTTCTTGATGAATATTTTCAGTTAGTGACTCTTGTAGTGAACTTGATGTAAATCAGATGTTAATTTGAACTTTTTATTTACTTTTGATGAAGTCGTGACTCGTTGGGACACAAAAAAGAGCCGTTGGTTCTGTTTCTGTGCTTCTGCTGCTGTGACAAGTCAAAATGTCTGATGTGAAAAAGGTTAAAGAGGCACAATTCATTAAAAGGCTTAAACATGCTCATTTCTGACAGAAGGGGCCACAGTTCCCTCAAAATAAATGACATTTCTGATCCCTCTGTAAGGTGCAACTGAAGTGCTCACTACTCTGAGTTGTTTTAGGATATTGGGATACAGTATATTGTATTTGTGTCTTCAGTGGTTTTACTCATGTGTGTCTGAGATATGAAATATGATTGTGTTTGTTTGTAGATCTGCTCCAGCTCAGTTGTGGGGCTTTAACTCGGATGAGGTCAAAATATACAAGGCTCTGAATGTTGAGTGAGTGTCCAATGTGGCCATTTAAAATAGTCATGGTGAAACGACGTAAGCTTCATTGGCTGACTGGTTTCACTGCTGTGGATTGAACACCAGACACAGTCGAGCACGTCGGTGATGAAGCTTCTCTGTTCTTTACATCGCTGCCTCTTCAAGTGCTGCTCTAAACTCTGCTGTTACTATTTAATGCTTCAACAAAACCAGACAGGAGATCAGATTTAACATGACCAATTTATTCTGACAACGACACAGTTACTAAATAAAATGTCATTTACTTTTATCCAAATGTACAAAAATACATTTGAAAATACAGAAATAATTGGTAGCTGTTGGGAGAGCTCACTTGTAGCCTTATTCTCCATATCCAGAGCACGGTTGGACTGGAGTTGGATGGATGATTACATGAATCTCGATTTGATTTGGATCCCAGACACAAACCCCCTCCACCATCCCACGGTTGTGGGGCACCCAGGCGGTGTCGTAGCCGCGGTCATGCCAGGTCATCTGATGTGGGTGGTTTTGTTGATTGATGGCGATCACTTTCCCCACGTTGACCAGAACCTTAATGACGGCCCTGTCAGACTCAGGGTGATCAATGGGATAGCGGCTGGCTTTCTGCAGGTCTCTGCTGAGGTAGACGCCGGGGCCGAGCATCCCGTCTGCAGACTGCTGAAAACCTGACATCAGGATGACTTCAGCGTTCTGCCTGGTGGTACCATGGTACATGACATACTTTCTACCATCTATTGGTGCCAAGAGGCCCAGACAATGGACAACAGCGGGCACGTCAAAATCTTCAGCCCACTCGTACTGCATGTTGGTGTCAGTATCGCTGCAGGAGAGAAGTTTATTACTGTTCAGAATCCACTCAAACATAATAAACCTGAAAGTCAATATCATGTTAAAGTAAGAAGATTGGCAATATTTCAAAATGGCGGCCAAAAGCAAAATTGCAGACTAAGTATTGATGCTGGGATTTGTTCGGGGAGACAGCCTCTACAGTTACTAGCAGTTTGGTGTGGATAGGAAATTGTAAGAAATTTTGTTCTTCGAGGCATGAAGAAAATTACTGAGTTATTTTGAAGACTGTGGTGTTTAAGCTCTAGGACAAGATCATTTTCAAAGTAGGCATGAATTGGACAAAAACGCCGCCACACATCTAAATGGCTGCCTTCCTGTTGGAGTGACAGTATGGTCCCCCCAGACTTTTTTGTGCGTCTGCTCATTAGGAATCTGCGTATTGAATTTTGTTCTTCTACGCACCTGTGGGAGGCGGGGACGAACATTAGGGGGCGCTACAGAGCACGCAGGTCACGATCATGCCCAATGACAATGCAGGACCGCGATTTTCGCCAGATGTAACATATGTTCCAAATTTGGTGAGTTTTTGGGTATGTTCAGGCATCCAAAACTGCAGTCAAACTTGGAGAAGAAAATTTCTTTCCTTCCAATAACAATAGGGACCTCACAGGTCTACCTGCTCGGGCCCTAAATATGACTAAAGTCACCCATATGAATAGTACTTGAGTAAAAGTCTTTATATATGTAATATTAAATCTACTTAAGTATCAAAACTACTAGTAAGAGTAATTACAGGGGGTAATTAGTAGGAGGTTGACTGATTATTGATTATTAGGTCAGATATTAAGCATTTTTCTGATTATTTTAATCAGTTGATTAAATACATTAAAACATGCATTGCTCTGATGCAACATGTAATCTGTATAGTAACTAGTAATTAAAGTGATCATATATATTTAATAGAGTACAAAGTGCAAATATTCAGTCCCTAAAAACTGAACTTAAATAAAGTACTTCAGTAAATGTACTTTTACAGTTTTCCAGTCTTGACCTTCCAACTTGTATGTTGAGAGTTTATTTCCTGAGAAATGTACCGTCTACCTCTTTGATTAAACACGGTTCAACATGTGCATTTATATCAGACAAGAACATCAACATATTGTACTGAAGGTTTAATTAAAAGCAGACTAACATAATTTGCTCATACGCGCATATTGATCATTTTCAAGAAGTTTGTCCACGTACCTCTCAGAGTTCCTCCAGGAGTGCCGACTGGGAGTTCACTCTGCTTTATATAAGTCCGTTCAGGACTTGGACAGAATTTCCATAAATGTGCCTTCGCTTTCGTTTCATGTGTATGATCTCTTTAATGAATGTCGTTTCACCTGTATGATCTGTTTTTCTACTTTTGTTTGCAGTCTAACAGGATGTGCTAGTTTGGTTGTGGTAGACACAGGGATGTCTGGCCCTGGCCAAATTGGGACCCAAGCAGAATTTTATTTTGAGGCCCCCCATTATAAAATTACTGTATCACGAAATGCCATTTAGGTTTACAACCTTTATTAGTAGGAACAAATCAAATTAAAACTGCGAGCAGTGATGAACGGGCCCTTGCAGTCCGCGCGCACATTGGGGCATGCTGCCGTCCAAACGCGCCGCAGCTGAAGCCACATTGCTTGATCGTTGTTTACGGAGGCGGCAACCGCCTGCGTTTGGGACAGTGCACGCGGAGGATGAATATCAGCCTCTTCTCCCAATGTGCGTTTGTAACGCGATGCGTTGCCCCTGCCAGTATTAAGCGCTTTCAGGTGAAGTCAGAACAACTTCCTGCAATCCACAGACATCCAAATGGACTGCAGGTGAATGATTTCTAAAACATTTAGTAATCAGGAACGTTTTGACAATCGATTCTGCACTGTTATGTTGTGTGAAGTGTTACGGCCTTATCTTTGCCTTTGTCTGGAATTCAGGCATGGACACCTGTGTTTTTGCAGGGAATAGATTGGAAGTGGGACAGAGAAGGGGGGGGTTGTGGCTTGCAGTAAACTTCCTCAGCCCTAAATTCGAACCCGGGTCCACTGCGTATGTGGCATGCACTCTAACCACTCGACTACAGGTGCAGCTAAGACACTGCCTTCTGTTGTCACTGTGAAGGCAGGAAGGCAGCGCATCATAGGGGAGGATGGAAGTGGAATGCCACAGATTTAGATAGGTAGTGGAGTGGAGCCAGATGTGATTCTTCCTTTTGGAAAGGGACAGCGGTCAAGTGACCAGGTTTGACGAGCGTCCTGCAGTAGCTGTGTTTAACCAAAGAACTCACTCAGTCGTTTCATATCGCAGGGGAAGCCACTTCGTTCATCGCGGAAAAGTTGGGCAGAATCACAACTACACACATCTTATTTAGTGCAACACTGACAGGGCAGACACAACACGCAAATGGCATTCTTAGCAAATTGGCTTATTTAAAAATTGTGTGCTGTGGCTTACTACCACTGCCTTATCCATTATGTGGCTCAAGCCATTACCCTTCACATATGCCCTGTTGTAATGTGCAATTTACACAAAACTACCTGCAAATACCATGTACATCTGACTATGATTGTCATCACTGCACATAAATGAGTGTAAAATAATGCTTCACTTGCCTTCTTTCAAAAATGTATTTATGGCTGTCTATTAGTGTCAAGCTTTTGATCTAAGTTCTGCTTTGTTTGCTAGTTTTTATTCCATAAAGTAGCGTGCAGCCAAATTTTGCAGTTTCAATAAAATCTGATAAATATGAGGCTGACTTTCTGCAATGGAATGACACTATTCAGAGGTTATTCACATAGGATACATGTGCCTTGAGAGAAAACAATGCCATCTAGTGGCGACTTGCATCACGTACACCATAAATTCATGTGCTTCTAATCAAAATTGACCACTTCCTGTTGGACTGAGAGTGTGGGTGTAAATGAGTCATTTGTGCGTCTTGTCATAACACACATGCGTGCCAACTTTCATTCATATACATGCATGTAGGGTGCCAAAATTGACTGAGATACATCTTACTTCATGTTTCCAGTGGGTGTAAAGTGGGTGGCGCTATGAATATGACACAGTATTGATGCACAGATCTATTCATGGCGACTCCCTCTAGATTCCCTCTGGATTTGGCCGAGCTAGGAAATAGTATGAAGGAGTTATCAGGACTTGATGCTTCATGACGAAGGACTGTTATGGCGGGCTCCGCAACTGCCAGCAGGTATGACGTAGGATAAAGATTTCCATAACTTTTCATCTTCAAGGTCAGAGGATGCTACTGAGAGACTTTGAAGTCGGTGGTGTTACATCTGTAGGAGGAGATAATTTAAGTACGGCGATTAGCATAATTCAAAATGGTGGCCAAAAGCAAAATGGCAGACTAAGTATTGATGCTGAGATTTGTTTGGGCAGACAGCCTCTACAGTTACGAGCAGTTTGGTGTGGATAGGAAATTATTTGTTGAAGTTATACAGCCTCGATGCTTGACGGCGTGAGGACAAAATGGTTTCCGCCGCACCGCCCACTAAACGCAGCTGAATAATTTCAATAACTTTTGTTCTTCGAGGCATGAAGAAAATTACTGAGTTATTTTGAAGACTGTGGTGTTCAAGCTCTAGGACAAGATAATTTTCAAAGTAGGCATGAATTGGACAAAAACGCCGCCACACATCTAAATGGCTGCCTTCCTGTTGGAGTGACAGTATGGTCCCCCCAGACTTTTTTGTGTGTCTGCTCATTAGGAATCTGTGTATTGAATTTCGTTCTTCTACGCACTTGTGGGAGGCGGGGATGAACATTAGGGCCACAGAGCCCGTAGGTCACGACCATGCCCAATGACAATGCAGGACCGCAATTTTCGCCAAATGTAACATATGTTCCAAATTCGGTGAGTTTTTGGGTATGTTCAGGCATCCAAAACTGCAGTCAAACTTGGAGAAGAAAATTTCTTTCCTTCCAATAACAATAGGGACCTCACAGGTCTACCTGCTCGGGCCCTGATGAACAGCCTCTTTCAACAATGGAACAAGATTTTACAGATGACATGGTGCTTGATGGCCGTGACGTACTGTGCGCTGGCTCCGTGTCACCCTTAGAAACAAACTTCAGAATTGACCCTGTTATGACAAGAAATCCATTATACAAGCAGATGATTAAGACTTGTTTTGGTCTTAATGGTAAATTACACAATGAAATTAATGTAAATAGTAGCCTCACGAAGATTAAAATGCAATTAATGCAAATATGACTACAACTAATAATGATATTCTTTATGATTTGATTTGATTATATTTCTATCCATCCATCCATCTTCTTCCGCTTATCCGGGTCCGGGTCGCGGGGGCAGCTGTCTGAGCAAGGACACCCAGACTTCCCTCTCCCCAAACACCTCCTCCAGCTCTTCCAGGAGGATCCCAAGGCGTTCCCAGGCCAGTCGAGCGACATAGTCACACCAGCGTGTCCTGGGTGACGCATCCCGGGGCATCCGAAACAGATGCCCGAGCCACCTCAGCTGGCTCCTCTTGATGTGTAGGAGCAGCGGCTCTACTCCGAGCTCCACCTGGGTGACAGAGCTCCTCACCCTATCTCTAAGGGAGCGCCCTGCCACCCTGCGGAGGAAACTCATTTCAGCCGCTTGTATCCAGGATCTATTCTTTCAGACATGACCCAAAGTTCATGGCCATAGGTGAGGGTAGGAAGGTAGATTGACCGGTAAATCGAGAGCTTTGCCTTTCGGCTCGTTTCGTGCCATGATAAACAAGATCCTGCTACTATCAGTGCCTGCTGCCTCACTGAACATATTTTTCTTCTTACCTGGAGAAGGAGTATGCAGAGATGGAGAGAAATCTGAAGGCTACGCTGAATGTTTATGTCGGGGGGGGTGCGCTGAATGTAACTAATAAAGTAACTTGTAATCTAACTTAGTTACTTTTAAAAACAAGTAATCACTAAAGTAACTAAGTTACTTTTTAAAGGAGTAATCAGTAAACACTAATCGGATTACTTTTTCAAGGTAACTGTGGCAACACTGCTCAAGACAACATCATCTGCAAAAAGCAGAGATGAAATCCAGTGGCTCCTGAACCGGATCCCCTCCGGCCCGTGGCTGTGCCTAGAAATTCTGTCCATGAAAATAATGAACAGAACCGGTGACCAAGATGCACTGGGAACAGGTCTGACTTACTGCTGGCAATGTGAACCAGGCTCCTGCTCCGGTCGTACAGGGACCGTACAGCCATTAACAGAGGGCCTCCGACCCCGTACTCCCGGAGCACCTCCCACAGAATGCCACGAGGGACACAGTCGAATGCTTTCTCCAAGTCCACAAAACACATGTGGACTGGTTGG
>CAEMYA010001494.1:6548-17553 GCA_903131615.1 Diplodus sargus
CTGGTGGCCATGAATGTCTACCGCAAAATAATGCTGTTTTCTTTTTGTAAAATGTTTTTTATTGAAACATTTGTTGCCATGCTACTCCTGTTGCTTTAAGCTATGATAACGTCGACCTGTCAGTCGATCCACCATTCGGATTCCGGATTTAAATATCCCAACTATTAGATAAATTGCCCTAACTTTTTGTACATTCATGATCTCAAGAGGATGAATCCTAATAACTTTTCATCTAGAATTTTAATCTATCCAAAACGTTGGTTTATCACCAAATACCCAAACGAGCAAAACTAATGACATACCCATCAGCCTTAGCTGTACTTGTAAAAATAGCTCACATCCGTGCCTAACTCTTGTTTTTCTGTCAGTGGTGCTAGATTAAAGGTCTGGAGGTTGATAGTGACTATCAGGAAGCATTTTTATGTACCAAAGTACTGAGCACAAAAACACAAAGCTGCTCATTAGACCATGTTAAGTGGTGGATATTGTGGTGCATTAAGTGAATATTAAAATGTGTGCATACTATCTTGAACACCACCTTCTTATCTGTTCAGTGATGGGTGATATTTTTTTTTGCTTTTTGCTTTTTTAGATTTATGCAAATCAGGACGTAGTGTGCAGGACGCAGGGCACTTCCTATGATCACTATGACGATGCAGGTGATGAGTCTGTGTACCAAAACACAGCAGATGATGTCTACTGTAACCAGTTTCCAATGAAAGCCAAGAGATGAGCAGCACACAAACCTGAGAGGAAACATCACGTCTTTAGGACATACTTGGATCCGTCCGATCCTGTTTGTTTGGTCTCAACAGCTGAACAACACATACTCACATACCACCATGTTCTGACTGAAAGCTAAAGTAATCTGATTATTTGCACTTCATTTCTTTTTACCTTTACACTTGTTAAGATTGCTTTTTGTCAATGTATCAAACTGTCAAGCACATCTGCACTCCTTGTCAGAAAACCCTTTCAGCTTAATATGACATGTAAATATGTATTCTATGTTTAAGTGAATAAATAAATGAAACCAAGAAAAGTTTTTGTATTGAAAATGTCTGACTTCGATTCTTATTTGGGTCATGGCATCAAGAAACTTTTTTTTTTATACCGATTAAACACAGACATTACCACCACGTTTGAATTTTGTGCAAGGTTTCTTACATTTTTGAATATGTTTAGCCTGTCGAAAACGCCTGTCGATTTGCTTTGCCATAGAAAGAATGCAGGTGTACCTGAGGTGTTAGCAGCTCAATCAAAGAGACATTTCCTTCTAAATTTATCAAATGGTTTTATTTAAATTACAATTTGAAACACGAACAGTTCAAAATATCTCATTTTCTCAACAGTCAAAAATATGGATCTACGCGTGTACTTGAACCTTTTTCCTCGTTCCTCTTCCATTAATCATGTCAAGACCCCTCAAAAAAAAAAACACACACGCACGCACAGTCTAGAAGATTATCATTCAGTTTTCTCAAGGAATAGAATTCGAAACTGACTGACAACCTGAGCTGTTGTTCTCTGCAGAGGAGCCACATCCGCTCCCTCCAAAACACACACAAACACACACACACACACACACACACACACATTCATGTGTGTCATCATGTGCCCTCTGCTGGGGCCCTTCACCATTACACTGAATCCAGTGTCAGATCGTTGATCTACAGAAGGAAGAATCAATATTTTCCAGATACCACATTAATAAGTCAGCTCACACTTTTTCCCTTGCAGGGCCCAAACTGAAAGTTATTAGTGGACCATTGCCCAAAAGCAAGCAGGGTATTCTGTTATTGAATAGCCCATTTTCTACGTCTTGAAAATGAAATTGTCAGTTTGTTCATTCAGTCTTGAAAACAAAGAGAGTTTGTTTATTTAGTTTGTTAAGGCATAAACATCCGTCAACAAAGATCTTTCTCTTCTGATCAAAATATCTTTCCCAAAACTGCACAGTGCAACACATTTTGTACCTCAGTGGTGTCGAGCTCTGTGCATGTGGTCAGCGCAGCATCATGGCTCGGTTTGTCACACACAAACGTGGTGACATTTCTCATGTAAAATTCACACGTCAAATCACATAAAGAGTTACTTATGGGTTTAAAGTAAAGAGTTAATAAGTAATCAGCCCTTGGAAGGATGTATTTTTTTTAAGATGAAGATGATCCAAAATCTAATAGTCTTAATTAAGCACCAAAAATAACTTAGCACAGGTTTAAAGGTGCAATATGTAAAATTTTGGTTTAATACATTCAAAGATTTTCTAAAATAATCAACAGAATGTGGAGAAATGACAGTTTCTGGTTTTGTCAAAGACATCTATGTGTTGCAGAGCAAGCTATCAAAGTTGGCATGCAAACCAGCTAGCCCCAAGCTACTTTGTCCTAGTCCAACATAGTGTCCGACCGATAGGGATTTTTTGGCCCGATAACGATAGCCGATATTAGAGGGGGTGCAATCACCGATAGCCGATATGCAACCGATATAGTGAGTTTTTGAGCTGGAATGAAAACAGGCCTTGAATTGTGCATAGATTTTGCACCAATATGATTATGCTGCCTACAGCTGCTGCTGTTATTGTTTTTAACAAAGACGAAAACAGCGATGATTGCTGAAAGGCAAAGCCCGTGTGACGCTGGCAGCGGCCACAACAAGAGACACCAGCGTTGATGAGGAAGTGATGCGGCACACTCGTAGCCTTGATGTTAAATATGCCTGACGTTACTTAATTTATTGTGTTATCGATCAGACATGGCCAACGTTTCGACCTGGAGATCTTCATCAGGGCAAAAGAACAAAACAAAGTGATGTAGTTTAAATAGATGCGGTGGTTGTGTCCACACACCCAGGTTGGTTTAGGTGACTAAAAGGGGACATTTCGGCGCAGGAGGGAGCGTGGGCCCCGATATATCGGTGGCCGATTTCTCTGGTAAAACACTGCCCCCCATTTGTTGAAAGTATTAATTTGTCAGGTGGCAAATCATACTGGACCTTTTATAATAACAGAATGGGTGTTCAGTAAATGTGACTGTAAATAAATTTCAAACAACTAAGAAACTCAGTAATGCTCTTAAACGGACAGTGTGCAACTATTTAAGTAATTTATTCAAATCAACGTCTTCGTTCATAAGTAAGTCCACATTGTTGTACAATTACCTCTGCCAACAATCTGACATATCCTCCTGAACGAAGAATTACCTATCTGAATATACATGGCACGGGTAAGCTCTACGGAGTCCGGCATGTTTTTCCGGGTGTGGACTGCCGAGACGGACACAAAGCACTACGTAGTAAGGCTAAACGCGATTTAGCTCAGAGCTAGCTTGACTGCGGAACTAAGAGGGAGCTCAGCGAAAGCGCTCGTCACTAACTAACATCTAACTAACTACATCTTTACCTCATTACTTGAATCAGTAGAAATACTCGACGCTGTTGGGAAAGAGTCCATATTTTGAAAATGAGTTTTTTGTCCGTCAGGGCCACCGTAGCTTCTGGAACGTCTTCAGGACGGGAGGGGTGAGCAAAATAGTGTTGCAATGTAGAGCCTCACAGCTAGATGGTGCTAAATACTCGATATATTACACACTGTCCCTTTAAGCAGTATATTAACTGTTTACAAGTTTCTTGTAAGTCATAAGAGTTTATAGTTGATTATACCTCCACCATAAAGCATGCATATTATGCTTTATTTACACCTATGTAGTCTTCCTAACACATAATGTTTATAGCTATCTTTTAAGGACTGATGAGGCTGCTTAAGTGATATTTTCTTTGTTAAAATAAGTGTTTAATAGCTCTATATTCCAACAGTAATCACTGTTATATAGTGTTTGGTCAGTAACCCATGTCCCCCCAACCCCTGCTCATGTAGTAAAAGAGAAGAGACAACTTCTGCTGTCCTCGCCCACTTTGGCAAATTAGGACAGAGATCTCAATCAGCAGAGATCCTCCTGTTTGCTTTAATGTCTGACGATTACCACTCCACTTTCATGGGGTGACGCAGAGAGCACGGAGGGGGTTGCTAACTGCAAAAAGGACAGGAAGTTAGCTAAAACACCCACAGCAGCTTCAACTAAATCTTATTACCTTAAGGACCTTCATTTAAAGTGATACCATTGGTGAAATAACGGCAGTGTTTGTATTTATTATTAATGACAGAGGAAAGTAGGTTTTAATGCCAGAGAAGGAAAAGACTGATACCAGATTACATTTGTACTCCCCGAAAAGTCTTGGAACATAGAAAGTAATAGTAAGTACAAGTGTGATAGTTTAGGCTGATACAGTAGTTGGTCTGTAAGCTGGACGGAGAGATTTCAGTATTTGTATCATCTAATGCATATAGTGTGATATTCACACAGAGATAGACCTCAGCACAGTCCCCTCCCCTGTGTGTGTGTGTGTGTGTGTGTGTGTGCGTGTGTGTGTGTGTTTGTGTGCAAATCATAATCACACCTTCACAGCTACTTGAGCTCTAAATTCCACCCTGCCTCGCAGTAGAATCAAGATGTGGAGCCTTCAAAACCTGCTGTTCATCCTCTGCAGTAAGTTCTGCAAATTACATGATGACATTTAATGGACTTGTCAGAATATTTTTTTTAACATGCTCTTTTATGAAAATACATCAGGCATTTATGTCCATAGGACAATACGTACATCATACCGAGGCTCAAACATGCGTATCTGTGAGATTTAAATGATTCGATGTTTAGTAATTTAACTACAGGTAAAGTTAAACTCATTTAGGGTGAAGAACTGTACAACAACTCAAACGTATCCACACACTGCTGTCCTGTCTTAGTTCTTCAGTTTTCCAAACCTGGGTTAGATTTCTTCTTTTTTGTTGGTTTTTCTTTTCTTCTTTATTTGAGTGATTAAAATCAAGACCTGTATCAAGACTTTTTTCCATTTCCTTGTGTCTTCTCTTCGCAGTTCCTCTGAGCTGTGTGACACATGCAGGGAAGACAATCCATGTGTCCGGATACGAAGGGACAATAGTCACAGTGTCCTGTCCCTATGAAAGGGGATACATGTCTCATGTGAAGTACTTGTGCAGGAATGACTGCAGCAGTGACAGTGATGTTCGGATTAGCACGACGGAAGCGAAGGGGAACAAATACTCCATCCGCGATGACAAAGAGAAACAAGTCTTCACAGTGACCATCTCTGATCTTCAACTTACGGATGCTGGAAAATACTGGTGTGGCGTGTCCAAATTTGGATATGATTACTACCCCGCTGAAGTAAAAGTGAAAGTTGAGCCAAGTAAATAAATAGAGCAATCATTATCATCATGAAGGCTTATAATGGGTAACAGCAGGATGCTTTATCAAATACTTTAAACTCCTTCTGCTTTAACAGAGTGGTGCTGTGTGAAGTCAAACAAACTGAGCGGCATCGTGGGACGTCCACTGACTAACACGGGGAGCACAGGAAGTTCATCTGTAGGGGAGCCCATTACAGCAACTGTACAGACATGGTGACGAGTCTAAGCAGGTTCTCACTACAAGATAATACCTCATCGAGCTCTTTCTTGGTGACGATCACAGAGCTGAAGGCAGGTGATGTTGGGACATATTGGTGTGGGTCAGACCCGCTGTGGAGACCCGGTAACTACACCAAGATCCAGCTATCAGTCGGTAAGATTTGGAAGCAACAGGAATAAAGAAAAACAGATGAATATATTTTGATTCAAAACTCTGTGGAAACAAACCGTTCTCTGTGACAGTCTTTCCACAGCAGAGCAGCACTGTGGCCCCTCAGACCACTGTCGGATCACAATCAACAGACGTGCCCAGCGACCGTATGAAAGGTATATGAGTGTTTGCACTCATGTGATTTAAAGTGAAACTCTCGCCAAAATGCAACCAAGGCTTTATTTGTGAACGTATATGAGTCAAACCTTCGTGGATAAGCATAATTGCGACGAAAGAGGCACTTTTAAGATTTACCGTATTTTTGTTTTCGGGCCAAACTCATTTTCATTGGGAGTGCTTGGGACAAAATAGCGATAGCATTAAAATCGCTATTTTTAGAACACTAAGAAGGCTCAACACAACATGAAACTTTGCTCGTAGTATCACCAGGGTCTCTACACATGAGCACGAGCATTGAGAGCATTGTTTGTGTACACAGAATTTACTAAAAAGAACGTTTTTGAACAACTCACCTTAGTAGGGTTGCCAACTCCCTGAAAAATAAATAAGGGACACCTAGTTGGCAGGGCCAGCTGACCCGATTGTGTACAATCTGAATTTAATTCGATGCATGTTTTTGTGTGATACGAATCGCAGAAAAAAATGGTTATCCAACAATTTATTTTTTGTGCAATATAAAAAATATTTTTAACAGAAATGTATCCTGCTAAACTTGACAGAATAAAATATATATTTATTTAACAGAACTGTCCTGCTTAACTGAAAACAGTATGAAATAACAGAAATCAATAGAAAGTTCTTACTTTCTTACTGATATATCTATAGCTCACGCGTAGTATATCAACTGCCTGTGCAGTATAAATTATGCACGTTACATCTGTCTATCTATGGATTGTTTGAACTGACAAGTGTAAGGTTGTATATATGTATGTATACAGTATAATGTGTATTCTTTATCTGTTGTTCATCTATGTATTACTTTTATGTATTATTGATCTATTTTATGTATTCATCTATCAATTGTATGTGTTTATTACACTAAACAATTTTTTTATCCACAAAATACTGACATTTATTAGACTTAAAAAACATTCTTATTTTTTTTTACATACCATATGTGTTGCCTGGTGGAAAACAAACCGGTTAATAAGGGTCCACCTGGTTGTCCCTCACGTTTTTAATGTGTCGACCGTTTCACATCAAACAGTCCACCATGGGCTACAGAAAAAGTGCGTCTTGTAGATCTACACTTTTTCCAACGACATGTTTTCTTTTTCCCATTCGCATCTGTATTTTTGCAGCCTTTTCTTTTTTTTTTCTCGGAGGAGTAACGTTACTGCTCGTGGTGGACGGTGTACCGTCTGCAGTGTCCTGTGAATCCGTGTCGTCCGTGTTATCTGTGCTGATTTGTTTTTCCCAGTTGCACAGTCTCTCAGACAACCATTGTCCGATTGACATGACGTTTACTGCTTGTTTTCTCCCCAGCATCACATGAAAGTAACAGGTGAGCGCGCAATCTGACGGCACCCCAGCCTGACGTAACTGCTGGCCATGGTGGTGCCATCAATTTAAATCCTTCGCCATGAAGCATCAAGTCCTCGTAACTTCACCATACAATGTCCTATCTGCGCCAAATCTCTCAGGAATGTAGAGGGAGGCGCCCTGCATATATCTGTGCATCAAAACTGTGTCATATCCTTTGCGCCACCCACAGGACACAGTGGGTAGCGCAATTCACATGATGTCATGGTAATGAAACCTGTTTGATGACAGCCAGCGACTAGCTGTCACCAGAAGTGGCCGCACCCTTAAAGTTCCTGTGGGGTCAATTTTGCTGTTTAAGTCTTTGTATCATGTATGTCTTGCTCCATATCTCATCTACACACCAGTATCAGGAGGCAAAAAGACTGTTCTGAGGGTATTTTTTGAATTCTATTTTTGAGTTTGTAACTTCCTGTAAAATCATTTCAAATGTGGATGACTCATTCTGCACCCAGGGGGCATATGTCAATGTTTTTTTTTTTCTCTCCAATAAACAGTTTCCTTGTTTTGTGACGTTGCGATGAATATATGATTAAAAACCCAACTTTATAACTTTATTCAGTATTTTGGGTGACACTGGGTCATGTTTAACGGAGAAGCTATTTGCTGGTTTTCCCGCTGCTGACCGCGGGCTGCTTTGTCTTGAGCAGCTCTAGAGAGAAAGCTTTCCTTGTTGCTGAAGTAACTGTGAACAAACGTTCTGATAACCAGCTGCCTGTTAATAAACAGCTCCAGACCGTACACTGCCTTCAAGAATGATGATGGAGGCCGGTGATTTATGGAGTTTCCTGGTACCTGTAGACAGAATAGCCCTTTTCACACAGAGACTCTGCATTATCATTCGTTTGTTCACACAGAACAAAGCAGCTCCGGCATAAAGACACACCAGTGTGTAATTCACACAGAAAGCCGGTGCTGCGGATCCTAAAGAGGCGTGACGGTACGCGTCATGACGATGTCGTCTGCATGTTTCTTTTCAAGTTGTTTCCCCGGTGTCCTCCTGTTAATCTAAACATGTACCCGCTGACTGTTTATAATCATATGAATGCTGTTATAATGTGTTGTGATTGAGATCCTGACCCACCAAACATCCTGGAAAGTTGTTTTTCGCTCTAAATTACATAATTACATAATCAGCATCAGTAAACTCGATGCTGTCTGACTCTCACTTGCCGGGACAGAAGCTGTTTCTGGGGGAAAGTTCACGGAAGTCTCGGTCGGGAGGGCTGACCGTCACAGTGATTTTGATTTTGCAAGACAGTAACTACAACTGTAATGTTGCTTTGTGGGACTTTTTAAAAAAAATTTAGTTGAGTGAATAATCTGTTATCACACTGTGAACACCATCAGATCGACACAGAGGATGTAGGGATTTGGGCGCAGGATCCCCGCACTAAAAGGGCAGTGTGGATGGGGCTACAGACACCTGTAGCTTTGCTGCCAAAGCACTTACTGCTGGTAGTTATCTGCTGTTAGCTTGGTAAGTGGTCCTTGAGCCCTGGGTTGCCTGTCTCCCCAAACCTGGTAAAAAGAAACACCCCGGTACCATATTCCCTTGGAAAAGTTAGCCACCGTCTTCTTTTCGTTCTTCCTTCCTGGTCAGACAGTGTCCACTGGGAGCTTCCAGTCTGGGGAGAGTCAGCATCGGCAACTCTGCCGCTGGGTGGGGCAGGGCGTGATGAACATACCATGCTATTGGCTGATGTCTGTTTTCACAGGAAACACGTAACTTTGCTGATGGAATTATCACACTATTAGCTCTTTCATGGTGACAATAATTAGTTATTTAGTTATTAAACTTTGAATAATTGAGTTGTATAAAAGTTCAAGCCTGCACAGTTGTGATTAGTGGAAAAATTAGCAACAGAGACCAAAACTGTGTTGTGTTTCTCCTGTAAACTTGGGTGTTTTAATATGTGGGTCTGAATATGAAGCCTGCTATCAGAAGAACTGCAGATATTGGTTCTTCAGTCAGTGGCGTACTCAGGAAGTGCAAGGGGTGGGGCCCTAAGCGGTTTAAAATGTGTGTGATGTTACGTGACATATAATAGCTCCTAGCTGATGATTTTATGAATTATATGTGTACAGCCCTTCTGAAGAGCGTTACCACCATAAAATAACAAATACAGGTTGGTAATATTGGGTAAGTTTCTCTTGTTTTCTACTTTAACTGTATCTGTATCTTCTTAAAAGACAACATTTACTACAACTACTGTGAAATACAGTATTTGTTTGAACCTGTAGTATTTCATTATAAAACCTCTGAAAGGTTTATTTGTAAGCCAGATGGTCACCACGTTATTCTTGTGTATTATGACTCAGACATGATCATGTGCATTGCATCTCATAATTTGAAAGTGAAAGAAAGTGAAGAGTTCTGAGCACTCGTAAAATATTTCTCTCAAACAAGACGAAATATTGAATTATGTCCAACAGTTACCATGTTATGATTGATATTCCATGAGGACTAAAGTTCATTTTAATGAGTTTTATTTATGTACCATTTACTGTGTCAGTATATGAATATATAGGGTTGGGTATAGTGCCCCTTTGTGGCGGCAGTGTGAACACTTGATTGAACTTGTAAAGCAAATTTCACAAACTATGAACTTAAAGGAACTGTTTGTACTTCAGATGTTAACAAGGTTGGTGATTACAATGAGGAAGTAAGAGTTTGCACACTGCCACCACCCCTAACCCACCATGGCATTTTTAATATTAGATGTGTTTCTGTTTCTTCACATTAGAATGAGGATGTGGAGCCTTTGGAGCCTGCTGTTCACCCTCTGCGGTACGTTTCATTACAGCTACCCGTGTTTCTGTCTATGATAAGATCAAATTGACAAAGGCTGCTGAAACCTAAAATCAGAACATATATGACAATTTCCAAGTAATTTGTTTGTTTTTTGGTTTGTTTATTTGTTTTTTGTTTTGATGAATTCCATCTTGTCGACTCCTTGCAGCTGCTCTGAGCTGTGTGACCAGAGCAACAGGGTTGATCCGTGTCTATGGATATGAAGGGAGAGAGGTTGATGTTCCTTGTCCCTATGAAGAGGGATATGAATCTTATGAGAAGTACCTGTGCAAGAACGACTGTGCCTACGAGGACGTTGTTGTCAAGACAGGAGGAGCAGGGGGGAGCAAATATTCCATCAGAGATGACAAAACAAGTCGAGCGTTCACAGCGACCATCTCTCAGTTGAGTCGTGAAGATGCTGGCAAGTACTGGTGTGGGGTGGAAAGGAATGGAAAGGACATCTACACTGAAGTAAAGCTGGAAGTAGAACAAGGTAAGTAAATACAAATAGAAACAAGAAAATGAAATATGCAACTTTGTCAGTGTTGTATAGAGTACTTGGAGGTGGTATTTGAATAAAAGCAAAAATATTGTTTTCAAATATTACTTTGGAAAAAGTGAAAGTCATCCATACGAATAGTACTACAGTAAAAGTCTGAAAGTGTCTTATATTAACTGTACTTAAGTATCAATAGTCATTTCTGGCAATAAATGTACTTCAGTATCAAATGCACAAGTAAAAGTAATACTTACTATGCACTTTATACTATGGGTCATCTGATTGTTGATCTGGCCAATTATTGTGTCTGATATTCAGCATTTTATTTGTATTTTTTTATTGGAATCTGTGTTTTTGTTGTTCTTTCCATCCGACTGTGAATTAAATACATGAATTCTAAAACATTCTTGTTTGGCTCTGATGACGCCTGCAGTCTACAATGTAACTTGTAACTAAAGTTATCAAATAAATGTAATGGAATAAAAGCACAATACGTTCCGTCAAAATGTG
>CAEMYA010001495.1:0-20139 GCA_903131615.1 Diplodus sargus
GAACCGCCGTCTAACTCGCGCTGCCGCAGGTATACATCCGCTTGTTTCTTAATGTGTGTCGTAGGCTTGAGCTCTGCAGTGACTGGCTCTAATGCGCATGTCACTGTGGGGGCTCCGATATGCTCCAGAATGTATGAAGCATTTATGAAATAATTCATTAACGGTATCATTGTAATCCAAATAAATCCGCATGGCACACCCTTGAACCAAGCAGCAGCCATGTTGAAACTCTCAGGTCAGTCTGATCCTGATCCGCAGAGATATTTCACACACACACACACATACATACATACACACACACACACAGACAGACAGACAGAGATTCCTTGCTTTTTTAGAGAGATAACACAAACATATGTGGAAAATTATGTTTTTCTGTAATTAAATTTACATTTCTATAAGTTTACATTATAATTTTGTGACATGAATGCATCAATAATCATAAATCAATAAAATAATGCAAATATTATGAGTGCTAAAGTTTATTTTGATGTGAAAACATTTTAAATTTTAAATGCAGGACTTTTAATTCTTCTTCAACACTTTATAACATCCAGCATGCATACGTTATTAATTTATAGTTCATTAAGCAATGAATTAATCAGCTGTTTATAGAAAAGTTGTGACTGATTTTTATATGTAGTTGCTAAGTAAATGTGATTTCATTGTGGTAACAGTAAAACAGTAAAATAATTATTAATGTAAGTTTAATAAACGTAAGTGTTACACTGGATTAAAGTCAACATGTTGTTATTGTATTTGGTAACAATATTGATAAAATACAATTCAAGAAACTGAGACTGAGATAAAAAAAAAAAACTCCCAATTAGATATTATTATTATATTTTACATTTAATCTAGAAAATATTGTTAATTTTGGGTAAACTTCAGTTATTAATGTGAATATTTGCGTCCCGCCTCAGATCGTTTCCAGGCTCATCTGATGAGCGTTCCATGTGACTGTGAGGTCGCCAGCTTCTCCTTCAAGCAGGTGAGTTTAAATTATTATTATTAAACAGAGAACAGAAGCTTCTTTCTTATCGTTTGATTACAGATAAATAAAAATAAGTCTTATTCTTATAAAAAGAAGTCTTCTGCTTGATTTTCCTCGTATGAAAATGTAAACCGCACTTTCGTGTTCTACATCTTGATACTTTTCTCGAATAAAACATACTTCACAATAACGTTTTAAAAACAAACAATACAAGAGCCAATAATGTCAAAATTGCAGTACACATTGTACTCATGAGTTTGAATGGATACAGTAGTGTGATTAGATAAAAGCGGAATCAAATATGATTAATGACACCAATGACTAACTTAGTGGTGTCTGCGTTAATATAGAAACACGATATATTAATTTTATTTGATAAAACTATGTGACACATTAACATTATATAGTGAAATATAGCACAACATATTATATAGTATCATACAATCAAAGAGCACAGAATAGAAAATATGATAAAGTACAGCACAGAATAGAATGAGTATTATACCACCTGCTGGTCAGACCTTGACATTGATTGTGTTAACAACGTATATTTTGTCATATTTGAAGAGAATGTTTACATTTGTATTAACCTCAGGTTGCACGTTAACAGTTCAGCTGGTTAATACACGTTTTTTTCTCCTCTCAGTTCATGAAATCAACGATAATCTGAGGATCAGACGTGAGC
Source organism: Diplodus sargus (assembly GCA_903131615.1). Taxonomy (NCBI): domain Eukaryota; kingdom Metazoa; phylum Chordata; class Actinopteri; order Spariformes; family Sparidae; genus Diplodus; species Diplodus sargus. The sequence continues at coordinate 1,680 of CAEMYA010001495.1, forward strand.
TGACAGAGCTGAGCTGACAGGAGGAGAAATTAAAAACTATAATCACAGAGCTGCAATGATCATCATCATTAACAATCCTTCATTATCACATTGCAGAAACATTTAAACACTGACAGTAAGCTGCTGTGAGTCTGAGCTGTTTCTTTCTGTCATTTTTAAGATGCAGAGAGTTTCTTAAGTTGTGTTTTCAAATTGCAGATCAGTGTGAAACTTTTAACAGCATTAAAAATACTCTGCTGCTGTAATCATGAAGCTTTCTCCACATTATTTTGTCTTTGGCAAAAAAAATTTGATGAAATAAATGTGAACACAGTGCTGGATTTAAATAAAGACAACCAGATGATCTGATTTATTTATATCTTGAATATATGTGTTATGTTTATTTTTGTTATTCCGGTATGCCTTTCACTTTCTGCTGAAAGTCCAAGTCCTTGCGGTAAGGCACCGCCCCGCCCGAGGTCCCCAAACGTCCTCAAAGTCCAAAGTTCATGCCATCAGAGTCAACAAAACAACTCCATTGTCCACATAATAATCCAGTTAGTTGGTAAAAATGGTTAATCCTTCTTGTGCTGTTATTCTTGGATCCAACTGCGAATCTGTTGAAGTCCATTCTGCCATGATGTGCTGCTCACATACTCCGTTTTGTAGGTTAATCCCAGGAAAGAGATAGGAAAAGGAAAATTGTCTCCTCTGTTGCTGCGTTTTTTTTATACTTTCTCAGCTCATCTTTGCTAACTTCATTATAAAGGCTGTGCAGCCGCTTCCGGTAGCAGGATGACGTACTGGTCCCTGAATGTCCCACAAAACCAGTCGAATTTGTAAGAAATGGCCAGAATTTCAAGGTAGGTCTATAATCTATAGGGGGACAATGACCGCTAACTGCTGCTGTTGCTCTTTCTTGTTGATATCTTTGGCTGTAGCGACGAGCTGCTGTTAGCAGTTAGCTCAGTTAGCCATGGAGCCTCGTGGCTAGTGGTTGTTGCTTCACTCTCTGTTGGGAATGTTTTAAACTAAAATTCTGGCCATATCTTACAAATTGCCTGTTAACAAAAGAGTCCACGTTTAATGCTCCAAACAGGAACTAATGATTTGATTTGTTTGATCGATGCAGTGTCGTCTTTAAACTGACTCCGTCCCAGTCTGGCGTCCAGCCGTGTTCACTGGGAGGCTGAGAGTCGCATTTGTCATTTTTTTTTTTAGGTAGATGATTTGAAATTGGCACTAATCTTATTTGATCGAGGGAACATTAGCTGTGCTTTTAAAGACTCTGAGTGGAAGCTGTGACAGCTATCAATCAGAATCAATCAGGTTAAAGGAGCACGCTGTAGTTTAGGGGAAGAGAAAGATGTTCACTGGTTGAAACAAACTAAATAATCATGACTGAATTAACTGAATAAACAAACTGACCTTAAAGGACAATACAATTCATACTATTTTTCTTTGTTTATATGTGGCGGACCCTGCCACCTTTCTAGCTTCAAACAGTGTTCAGGGACCTTATTTTCCTCTGAGAACGGCTCGTTTCATCACTGAATCATATTGTAAATATTCAAACTCTGGGTTTTACTTTCCTCTCCAACACAACACGGTGACCCTTTAACAGGAAGACCAAACTGCTTAGAGTAATTCTACCGTGTTTGACACTTCATGACATAGTTAACAGAAGATCTGTGGGATTTTTACTTGCACAAACGTGGGCTCTTGTTGTAACAGCGCTGGACTTTGTAGAACTTCTCTACCTGAAGCAGGTGCTGAACACCATACTGATGGCAGACATCAGACCTGGAAATGCAGCGTTTTGTTTTATGTTCTTTGCTACACTTTGTATAAGTCTCATACTTCTCTTCTCCAGAGAGGCAGCCAGCTCCCCCAGGTTCATCCTCCTCATGAACAGCAGAGTCATATCCACGACCAACTTACTGCTGAACCTCCTTTGTGCTTCCTCTTCATCGACCACCCCCTCGTCCTCACACTGGTCCTTGGGGCATTCTGGGTAATCTGGACTCAGCATCTCCTTGAACTTCTTCAGCTCTTTTTTCACAAAGCCAACAACGTTCTCCTCAAGACACTGGAACAAAAGAACATCAATTTAACTTTCAACGTCACAAACGCAAATCTCATTCAACACACCATCAGTTTCATCTTTCAGGAGTCTAAACCCACATTTGCCTCTTTTCTTTTGTACTGACTAATTCCCCTTTCAGTCAACATCCTCAACAGAACGTTGATTGCATCTTTGCACCAGTAACCTGAAGGAACTCACTCAAAATGCCTGTTAAGGCCAATGAGACTGGAAAGCAAATGTCCTTTTTCTGGATGGATTCACACAACACCTGCCAGTTCTGTCACAAAGGTGAGGAGGTCAACAAGCAGAACAGATGGATGAAATCCTCCCTAAGACATAATACATATTTCCTGATGAAGACCCAGCCTCTATATACATGGATCTACAGTGTACAGCGAAATGCTTTCTGATGATAGATATAGACGTATATCCTGCCGCTGTAAATGAGATGTTTGTTTTAGGGGGTTAGTTTCGTATTATATCTTTAAATATGGGCTCGTACAGTACGCACCGTAAATATGGAGTCCAGGGAACTGCGACAGTCGGTGGAAACATCTGAAGTTTCTCTGAGGAGAAACATGATCCATTAGTGATGAAGAGCGTTTTATTTACATCGACACTGAACAACATAGAAACTTGCACCCCATATACAAAACCAAAAGAGGAGAGATCCAACGCTGTGAAGAAACTGAGAGTACACCGCAGTACCAGGAAGTAGTTCATAGAAAAGATTAGTTTAACTAAATTGAGCATTTACAAAAACATGAAGTAAGATTATTTATTCTAATATAAATTCTCTACATACGTTGAATGTTGCAGATTGAAGGACGGAGGAAAGTCTTTGGACCAGTCACTCTTCATGGACACACAGCTCGGTTCAGGAGAATCTGCTCTGTTCTGCTCGTTCCTGAGAGAAAACAGACACTGAATACAGACTTGTGGAATTTAAAAAATTCAATTCTGGTTCTGGTGACTGAATTTTAATTACACAGCTTAATTAGAAGAGGGAAGACCATGAACTGTCACCTTTTGACTGGACAAACAGGTTATTATGGAAAATCCTTTTTGTTTCACACAATCCTGTGAAATGAAGCACTGACAGAATATATAGATCATTTATTAATATAAGTGTATTATATTCATTATTCTGAATGATACGGATCAATGGGAAAAGAAAACAGAATTTAAATAGAGTTAAAACATAAAGTTGACATTGACAAAAAACGTGAAGTCAAATTTGAGAAAATCAACAGAGCAGTTTGATCATTATTTATTTTAATATAAATTCTCTACATACTCTGAATATTGCTGTTTCAGAGACAGAGGAACGTCCGTGGACTCGACATGTATCACCTTTACACGGTGCAGGAGACCTGGTCTGTTCTGCACAAGTCTGAAAGAAAACAGACGTCGAATAAAGACATACAGAATTAAAACTATTTAATGTAAAAATGGTTCTGGTGACTTAATTTTAATTACACAGAGTATTAACATACACTGACCATCTTTAGAGAATTTGTGCCCAAAAAGGTCGTTTGACTTACTGTTTCAATACATCTTCCAGGGATTCTTCTTTCTGCAACGAACGGCTTGAGAACAAAAGTGACGGTGGTTCAAAAGGCCTGAAACATAAGAGACGACAGTCCAAAGACAGTTATGTTAACTCTACAACCAACAGACCAACCAAAGATTCATAATCACATTAACAGTCAAAAAGTAACTTAAAGAGGTGAAACAGACATATGACGAGAACTTTGTTCACTTTCTTCTCACACTCTCATTCTGTCCTCTGCAGATCTGATTACTTCTCCATGTTCAACACAGAGACGTAGAATCATTAATTGTTACAGAGGTTTAAGATTTATTGATCGTGCAGGTGAATGTTTCTCATGACATTTTGAGAACATCGCTACAGACAGATTGTGACAAATCAGTAAAAGAGGTGGACAAGAGAGGTTAAAATTAGGGGTGTCCCGATCCGATATTCTTATCGGATCAGACGCCGATATGCCCTTGTTTGGGCAAATTTGTATCGACGAACCCTCCAGTCTAAGCACCGATCCGATCCCTACCGAATTCCACCAGGCATTTCCTCCCGGCGCGCCATGTGATCGTGTGATGTGCGCTGTGGACGTGCACCCGGAAACTAAACAACAACTACAGCATGTGCTGCAGCAGAGTAGAGCGCGTTGGACGGAGGATACAAAATATCAGCAGTTTGGGAGTTTTTTTTACGTTGGATTCACCCACCAGCAAAACAGCAAAGTGCAACCGCAGTGCGAAGGATATTCCGAGGGGTGGCACAAAAGTCGCCATTGTTAACACAAGCAACTTAATTAGCCACTTGGAGAAGAAGCATGCTAAAGAGTATGCTGCTTTTGTCGAGAACAAGAAAAAAGGAGTACCGTATTGACCCGAATATAAGACGACCCCGATTATAAGACGTCCCCTCTTTTCAAGACCAATCTTCAGAAAAAAAAAACTCTGTTAACCAAAATTCATTTCTCAATAACAAATTCACATACCCTCCTGTCAATCTCTTGGAAGCGGCAGCTTAGCGGACCATGATAAGTTTTTCTCTTACTGTTCGCGTTTTCAGACGGTCTTTTTGGACTCGCCATCTTCGGACGTTACACTCCGTAACTCCATATTTCTTGGCTGGCTGACAGTCGTTTGGCGCCTCCGCTGCGTTGACCACCATTACCTCAAAATTAGCATCATAGCTCCGTCTCAGATGTTTAAACTTGCCCCACTTTTGATCCACTTTGCTCTGTACAAACACGGCGCCTCTCCATTTTCATCTCCCGTCACTTCTTCTCCGCTGTGATTGACAGATAACACAGTGGCAGTGACGTCTCTACTATAAGCTGGCGCCCTCTGCTGTTGCAGTCGTGTAGCGACCCAGACAAATAATAATATTTAACTGCTTTTTTAAGCACTCCGTTATCGGAAATGTTATCGGTATCGGCTGACATGGAATTCTGGTATCGGGATCGGATCGGGAAAGGAAAAAAACATATCGGGACATCACTAGTTAAAATAATGCAGTAATGTCAGAGTAGTGTTATAAATACAGTGTAGTTATGCTGCTTAATGAGAATTTGTGTTCAAAAAGTGTCTCTGACTTACCGCAGATCAAATGTATCCCACACAGACCTGAAAGAAAAGGAGAAATGACAAATGAAATGAAGATTATTTTAGAGAATTTGTGCTCAGAAAGTTAATTTGATTTAAATTAAAAATGGAACCTTTCCATATGAAAACAAGAGGGAAGTCCATGTCCAGTCAGCCTTATAAACACACAGCTTGGTACCTGTTACTACAATGTATTTTTACACTTTATAAATATATGTACAGTGTATATATTCATGGAGGGTTCACTGAGCCTGATCACATTCACACATTAACGTGTTCACAGGTCATGTGTGACTCATGTTGTGCATTATAATATGTTTACAAGAGTTCACAGAGACTGACAGGTATTATAGATAAAAAGCAATGAAAAGAAGTGCTGAGAGAAACTTTATAGTCTTTGAGTCTTTTTAAGTTCACAGATCAATCTGATACTTTTGAGGAATAATATGAAGAGGACCAAAGAAAGATTAGGAAGGTTAAAATTGGGACAAATCAGTAAAAGAGGTGGACAAGAGAGGTTAAATAAATAATGCAGTAATGTCAGAGTAGTGTTATAAATACAGTGTAGTTATGCTGCTTATTGAGAATTTGAGTTCAAAAAGTGTCTCTGACTTACCACAGAGAATCATCCTCCGATTGACGCCTGAAAGAAAAGGAACAATGACAAAATAAATAAATATTTTTCCAGAATTTGTGCTCTGAAAGTTCTTTTGACTCAAATTAAAAATGTAACCTTTCCATATGAAAACAAGAGAGGAGTCCAGGTCCAGTCAGCCTTTATAAACACACAGCTTGGTACCTGCTGCTATAATATACGTTTACACTTTATAAATATATGTGCTGTGTTTATATTCATGGAGGGTTCACTGAGCCTGATCACACTCACACATTTACATGTTCACAGGTCATGTGTGACTCATGTTGTGCATTATAATATGTTTACAAGAGTTCACAGAGACTGACAGATATTATAGATAAAAAGCAATGAAAAGAAGTAACGTGAGAACCTTTATAGTCTTTGAGTCTTTATAAGTTCAGAGATCAATCTGATACTTTGAGGAATAAGATGAGGACGAAAGAAAGATTAGGAAGGTTGAAAATTGTGAAAAATCAGCAAAAGAGGTGGACAAGAGAGGTTGAATAAATAATGCATTAATGTCAGAGTAGTGTTATAAATACAGTGTAATTATGCTGCTTATTGAGAATTTGTGTTCAAAAAGTGTCTCTGACTCACCCCCAATCAAAAGACTCCTCCCCAGTGCTGAAAGAAAAGGAGCAATTATAAAATAAATAAATAATTTGTCAAGAATTTGTGCTGAGAAAGTTAATTGGACTTAAATTAAAAATTGAACCTTGCCTTGTGACAAAAGGAGTGAGTTCCATGGTCAGTCAGCCTTTATAGACAAACAGCTTGTTACAGGAGAATCTGCTCAGTCCTGAAAGAAATGAAGCAAAGTCAGGACGGGTGGAAGAATCAGGAGCTTACAGCGCTGTAACAATAAAACAACAAACCCTGGAGTATCATGTGCACATTTATACATCGGTTATTGTATTGCATCTGTTTACTGTGCCAGTTCATCAAAAGCACTGAGATAACTTGTCCCAGAGTGACATGACTTCTACTGACCAATATATCAGTTGACTATGAACGATGAAGCTTCATCCTCCAAGAGCATTTTTAAATTTACATTCTCGTATCACTTAGTCCTAATTCCTCGTTCTGTGGACTAAAATAAAAAGATGTTCGTCTTGTCATGTCATCACAGGCTCCACTAGAGAAGATAAAGTCTGTTGTGTTTCATATAACTGAGCCTATAATTAAAAATATGAATTCCTGTTCCTAATTCCTGTTCCTCATAATATATCAGACTTTGATCCTTTGTCTGCCTGCTCATCTCTTTGTCCTCCTCCAGTCCTTTATTTAAAAAGACTGAGGCTATTTAATTGTTCTCTAAAGGCCATCGGGCGGCGGGACATCTAATGATAGGTAGGTGCTGGTTTGAATCCCCAGCTCTATGTTAAAGTGCCGTTGAGCAACACAATGAAACTTGCCTAGTAGCCTTCACCATCAGTATGAATATGTGCGTGTGAATGGATGAAGGTGACAAATGTAAAGAGCTGTAGAAATGTAAGTCTTTAATTATTTGGACAATTTTTTGGAAAGTAACTAAAAAGTAGTGTAATAAGTGATATTGTAATGTCATGTATTTGCTAAAAGTAACTTGCTCAACCCTGTTCAGTTCAGAGCCACATTAGTTTTAAATGCCTTTATTTTGCCAGCAATCTGAGAAAAAAAATGTTGAAGATATTGAATATAAGCCTCGATAATCGGTCAATCATCAATAATCAGTTTATTGAACGTGAAAAGAGGCAGAAGATTATCCATCACTATCATCCACACTGTCCAACAACACAGGAGCCTCAGCTACAACACACACAAGCACCACACATTTAGAAAGAAGTTATAGGAACATTTGTACAAAATAAAGTCTGTTCGTGTCCTTTATGAAGACCGAGGCTGTGCATCGATTAACTACACAGTTACATTAAATGGCCGACGGACATTTTCGCCTTCAGTTAGCTTGATAACGGTCGCAGCTCCTGTAACTTAAGCTAACATTAAATCTGTTAACTAAACACCGAAACATTTCATTATTAAACACCTTCAGATGTCTGTTACGTTACCTTGTCAGCTCTCAGCGGTTAATTTGCACCGACAGATCAAGTGAAAGTATCTCAAAGATTTTGGACTGTGACGGACCTGGAGGTTCGGACCAGTCCGAGGAGAACTTTCAGCAACAGGATTCCAGAGTGTAAACACGGAAGTGGATGAAGTTCTGGATGGCTGCTATCGAAAACCTGGACGTTAAAGCAGTCTGGCGTTCATAAAATGTGCTACAGAGATAATTTTAGAATCATAAACACACTGAAAGGAGACTTGTCTTCTTATGGAGCTATCAGGAGGACATAGATGATTTTCAGGGGGATGTAAAGTAACAAATACACGAGTTTTTGGTAAAGCGGTGAATAAAACCGCCATTAAATCAAAAATGGCGCTCCGTAGTCACGCCCCTTTCCCGGTTGACCCCATGTGACCTTACTTCATAAAATCTTTGTTTGTTCCTGAAGAGAGATGAATAATTAACTTTAGTTGTGTCATGAATCTCACATACGATGTTTGTCTATTTAAAAGATAATTGTTGCCTTAAATAAAACTTACAGCAAGTATTTTGAATTTAGCTGAAACACTGAAAATAAGCTGCCGTGAGTCCGAACTATTTCTGTGTCAGTTTTTCAGATGCAGAAAGTTTCTTAGGTTGTGTTTTCAGATCAGAATGTAATTTTGCAAAACTTTTAAAAACATAAAAAATACTCTGCTGCAGTAATTATGAAGCTTTCTCAACATTTTTCTATTTCTTTGACACAAAATGTGATGAAATAAATGTGAGCACGGTGTTGGATTTACATAAAGACAATCAGATGATCTGTTGTGTTCATATCTTTATTATTTTCATATAATCACACATGTGCTCATAAAAAAGGAAGAGATACATTAAACTTCTTTCAAAAGCGGTTTAGCATCAGCAAGTTAACTGTGATCTACTTCATCCAGTTATCAATAACTAGCTAATAACCTGAACATGCAGTAAATGATGTATGATTTGGTCGTATGATATTTTAGTGACTTAAATGTGCAAAATATTAATTGTATGCTCTGTTCAACAGCTGACATGTGGCCAGTGGATTATGGGAGACGGAGTGTTAGCGTCAAAACAGATGATACAGATTTGTGAAATCAATGAACACATCAATCTGTTTAACTTTCTCAATTCAGTTTTCTACTAAATGTATTACTTCATTATACATAAGTCAATTTCACACACCCTCACAAAAAAAAACAGAACTGAGGGTTTAGTGAATCCAGTGCTGGTCTTCAAACTGGTCTCTGTTGGTCTCAGAGCCTGGGTCGAGTCCTAGTCCTGTATCCAGCTGAGTCCCATCGCCTACTGTGACTCTCCAAATGATACAAGGTTGTGTTCTGATTAAACTACAAATGAGGGTCCACGACTAACTGAGCTAATTAACTAAAGGCAGCTAGTTGCTCCAGCTAAAGATAAGAGGTTGTGTTTTCACTTGTGTCCAGTTGTTTGTTGGTTGGTTTGTTAGCAGGATGACACAAAAACTACAGAAGGGATTTTTCCATGAAACCTGGATGGAGGAGGGGTCTCGGTTCAGAATAGACCACATGTACTTTTGGTGCAGATCCAGGAAGTTTTTCACACTTTCTTTAACGTCGTGAGATAGGTCGGCGTTTTCATTTATATCTCAGGGAATAATGCATCATGGATCTTGATAAAGGAATAAAAGTGTACTGAGGTGGCTGGTATCTCTGAGTGACTTGATTAGATGGAGAGGAACCGCTGGGCACTGGTGGAGGTATGCACTCTAAATATATTCTTGATGGTTAGCAGATGACACTAAGACTTGCACCTTTTATTAATGGTTCCCACATGTAAAACAATGCATTGCTAAATCTCTTTCAGCATTAAGGAGGCCCCTGGCCTGAACCTGCACTGGATACCCTAGAATACTTCCCTACCCTCAACTATATCAGGCACAAAGACACTGAGGAGTTTAACGGGTCCACCCTCATCCTGAACGCAGGGTAGACCGGCTCAGTGAATGTGGTTTGGAGGGTGGAGAGGTGGGTCACCTTGTCAGAGGTCACTGTGTAGAAGGACAGAGTGCCAGCGGGCCAGTCCAGGTACACTCCCACTCTGTTCAAGGTTCGGCGACGGATGAACACTCTGCTGTTACTATGCAGGACAGAGTAACCTTCATTATCAGAGCAGCTCAGAGTCCAGGACTGATCATTCCTTCCAAGACAGCAGTCGTCACCTTGCCCTCTCCTTTTGATCCCTCTGTACGTCACCGCTATATAAACATGTCCTTTCCACTTAACCTCCCAGTAACAGCGACCAGTTAAACCATCCTTACACAGCAGCTGTTCCCAGTAGTCAAATCTCTCTGGATCATCAGGATATGGCTGCTTCTCTTTCCGCACTGTCACCTTCCTGTTGTTGTCTGACAGTATGAGATTCTTGTTTGCTGTGTTTGGGTCCAGTGTGAGTTCGCAGGCATCTGATTGAGAGAATAAGACAAATGATGGCATGAGTTCTTGTCTGACAAATTACCAAGTAAAGTGTTTTTCTTTAAAATGGCGGTTTTAGTTGGTCTCTGGTCATGATGACCTGCCCCAGTCCCTGATGTTTGCTGTTCTTTGTTGTAGATCAGCAAAGTGTTGGTGCCAGACTCAGTCTCAGACTGGTATATCAAAAATCGAATTTATATTGATGATATTTCTTCAGCTCATTATTTATAAAAAAGACAATAAACACCACCAATGACACACTTACATTTCTTCAGACCAGATTTCATGAAATGTGATCCAACAGGATCCATCCTGTAAAAACAGTGAGATCAGCATTTAACAACCTCAGTGAAAACTGTTAACAGTGTTTGTTGAATATCGCGAGAATTAAACTTTCTGCAAAGGAATGCTGCTGTAGAGTTTTACTTGTAATTCTGTGATCAAAGACAAGAAAAAGAAACATGAAACAAACATATTAAAATTCTGCGTGGTTTGATACAACAAGAGCTAAGTGGGACATTTTTTGTGATAAGATGGACTCCCCTGACTCAAACAAATTCGACCTACATTTGTCCCTTTCCATACCTGAGGGTGTCCAGTCTGAGTCCATCAGAAAGCAGCTTGACTTCTGAGTCTGTTGGATGATAATGATTGTAGCTCAGGTCCAGCTCTCTCAGACAGGAGGGGTTGGATCTCAGAGCGGAAGCCAGTAAACCACAGCCTTTATTTGTTATCAGACAACCTGACAGCCTACACACACACACACACACACACACACACACACAGACACAACAATATTAATCTCAAACACTGTTCTTTGAGCACAGTTGGTGTTCATTAGACATCTACATTAAAAGCTTCCCTTGGCAACAGACTCATCACATTTCACGTCTCTCTGTTTATTTACACTTTATGTTGATACTGTAAATAAACTGACAAACAGTGAAACTGTGAAATGTTGTCTTGACTCTGTGTGAGTCAAACTTTTAATACCAAAGTCTATGAAGTTCTCAAAAATTAGAGTAGGAACAGTCTTGACATGCATAACATCTTTTTCCACCCTGTGTTTTCTGTGAAGACTATGGTCTTCTGTTGAACAACCTGATGAATCCTGACCTGAGAACCTCCAGTGCACAGTTTGGACTCTCCAGTCCAGCACACAGCTGCTTCACTCCTGAATCCTGCAGGTCATTGTTACTCAGGTCCAGCTCCCTCAGACTGGAGGACGGTGAGCTGAGAACTGAGGACAGAGCTTCACAGCTTCTCTCTGACAGATTACAACTGCTCAGCCTAAAGAAGCATTAGCAAAAAAAAAATAAACAATGACATTATTCTTTCCAATTTTAATGTATTTCACTGACATAGTTATATTTTTGACCTACTGAGCTTTAGTGGAGGCTTTGACAACTGGCAGCAGCCTCAGAAGAGTCTCATCTGACGCAAAGTACTTCTTCAGGTCGAACATCTCCAGATCTTCTCCAGATGTCAGTAAGATGGAGACCAGAGCGGACCACTGAGCAGGAGACAGTTTTTTTGTGAGCAAAAGTTCTGAACACAGTTTCTGTTGGATCTCCTCCACTAGAGAATGATCATTCAGTTCATTCAGACAGTGGAACAGATTGATGCTTCTCTCTGGAAACAGATTCTCATTGATCTTCTTCTTGATGTACTGAACTGTTCCTTGTGAGCTTCTTCCCGTCTGTGTCATCAGGCCTTGTAAGATCACCTGATTGGTCTGCAGTGAAAGACCCAGGAGGAAGCGCAGGAACAAATCCAGATGTCCATTTGGACTCTGCAAGGCCTTGTCCACAGCACTCTTGTAGAAGAGTTCAGGTGTCGTTCTGAATGATTTAGACTGCCGGGGTGATCTTTCTTCTGACAGCAGATTGACTCCAGAGTTGATGAATGTGAGATGAACATGAAGAGCAGCCAGAAACTCCTGAACGCTCAGATGGTCGAAGCAGAACACCTTGTCCTGGTACAGTCCTCTCTCTTCTTTAAAGATCTGTGTGAACACTCCTGAGTACACTGAGGCTGCTCTGATATCGATGCCACACTCTGTCAGGTCTGAATCGTAGAAGATCAGGTTTCCTTTCTGCAGCTGATCAAAAGCCAGTTTTCCAAGAGACTCGATCATCTTCCTCATCTCTGGAGTCCAGTGTGGATCTGTCTCAGCTCCTCCATCATACTTGACCTTCTTTACTTTGGCCTGAACCACCAGGAAGTGGATGTACATCTCAGTCAGGGTCTTGGGCAGCTCTCCTCTCTCTCTGGTCTTCAACACATCCTCCAGAACTGTAGCAGTGATCCAGCAGAAGACTGGGATGTGGCACATGATGTGGAGGCTTCGTGATGTCTTGATGTGGGAGATGATTCTGCTGCTCTGCTCCTCATCTCTGTATCTCTTCCTGAAGTACTCCTCCTTCTGTGGGTCAGTGAACCCTCTGACCTCTGTCACCATGTGAACATACTCAGGGGGGATCTGATTGGCTGCTGCAGGTCGTGTGGTTATCCAGAGGCGAGCAGAGGGAAGCAGGTTCCCCCTGATGAGGTTTGTCAGCAGCACATCCACTGAGGTGGACTCTGTGACATCTGTCAGGATCTCAGTGTTGTGGAAGTCCAGAGGAAGTCGACACTCATCCAGACCGTCAAAGATGAACACAACCTGGAACTCTTCAAACCTGCAGATTTCTTTGGTTTCAGTGAAGAAGTGATGAACAAGTTCCACCAGGCTGAACTTTCTCTCCTTCAGCACATTCAGCTCTCTGAAAGTGAATGGAAATGTGAACTGCATGCCCTGGTTATTATTGTCTTCAGCCCAGTCCAGAGTGAACTTCTGTGTTAAGACTGTTTTCCCGATGCCAGCCACTCCCTTTGTCATCACTGTTCTGATTGGTTCATCTCTTCCAGGTGAAGTTTTAAAGATGTGTTCTAGTCTGATTGTTGTTTCTGGTCTGCCTGGTTTCCTGGATGCTGTTTCAATCTGTCTGACCTCATGTTCATCATTGACCTCTGCAGTCCCTCCCTCTGTGATGTAGAGCTCTGTGTAGATCTGATTCAGAAGGGTTGGGTTTCCTGCTTTAGCAACTCCCTCAAACACACACTGGAACTTCTTCAGAAGGTTAGATTTGAGTTGTCTGTGGCACACTGCAGCAAAAGTTCCTACATGGAAAAATGACACATTGGATTAGATTTTACAAGTCTCTTTTAAGATTCTGATACACTGACTGCAACATCAAGCTGTCATCACATTAGGAGCCAGGTAGTGTTTCTCCAGCAGACAAACCCCGCCACGCCGACATGCTTTTCCGTCACCTGTTTTACTGCGGCAAGTTAAGCCACACCGTGCCTGCAATGGACCTGCCCCAGAGTAGGGCCAAGCAGCGCCTGCCCCGCCTCAAAGCAAACTGCGGACTGCCAACCCATAACAAGCACCTGTCTCCTCCACCTGTACTTTTGTAGCTTCTACCTGAATCTATAGTTGCTTTCATCCTGATTAATCTTTCAAACGTCTGTGTTTTGCTGTTTCATCGTGTAAGCTTTCAGCTGTTTCAAGAGTCATGTTAATAAAAGCTTTAAATTAGTAAATAATGGGGGGCTTTATTGTGAAGAAGATACTGAAGCACTTTCAAGCAGGTAGCCAAGTTGTGGTGAAAATGCAAATCCCTGCTATGCAGAGTCAAACCCAGTAGAGCCAGACTGACAGATGTGATGGAAAATGGACCCCCATTGTCCCCTGTGTTGTTGTTCTATGTTACAGCTTTGGATGTGCAGCTAAGGAGAATTTATAGATTTGATGCAGGTGTTGCACAGCATATTTATCAGAGGTGTGACTCTTCACTGAACTCACGATTCGATTACAATTCCGCTGACAGTGATTTGATGTAAAAAGATTCTCGATGTATTGCATCCTCAATGATTGATAATACTGCACAGGGCTACTTTTTCATCATTTAAATGCCTCTATTAGTTAGAAAGTCCTTCAAATAATCAGACTACAGCAGTCTACAAAATAAAAGCTGCATCTTGTTATAATACATTACAAAAACAGTACCTTACACATTAGTTGTTATCTACAATGATATTGTTTTCACATGGCAGCTTTAAGATAAGACATTTATTGACTCTGGTGCTCACACATCTCTCTCAGAGCTGGACGGCAAAGTCGACAGAGCCTCCTCAGATCTCGGCTGGTTAGCTCATGTAACAGTTAATGTTCATGACCACCGACGTGATTAGTTATTGTTGTGAGGCAGAAATCTCGTCCAGTTAGTGATTCCAGCAAGTTCATTAAATCTGTGCATGCTCTGAGATGTCCGTTTAAAACAATAATCTGTGAGTACTTATTTTTTTACCACTTACAGATGATCTCTGCCTCTGTCCGACACACCTCCTACACAAGTAACATTAACCTGAGGCCGGACAATCAACAAACAACATAAGCTGCAGACTCTCAGTTATGCTCCGTCTCTGCATCGATGAAGGATCTTCCACCTCCCCGTCGTTATGCATCTTAGAATAAAGATATTTCCACCCCTCTAATATTTACAGCAATTAGTAACTGCCGTTTTAAAAACATTTTCCTGTTACATCTATCATTTCTCTTACTGTTCTGCAGAGAGTCAGCCAGCTCTTCCAGCTTCACTCTTCTCATGAACTGCAGGGTGAACTTCAGAAAGGCTTCACTGCTGCTCCTCTTCTGTTCTTCTTCATCATCATCTATGACCTCCTCATCCTCACGTTGGCCCTCTAAACATTCTGGATAATCTGGACTCAGAACCTTCTGGAACTTCTTCAACTCTTTCTTCACAAAAGTAACAATGTTCTTCTCAAGACGCTGGAACAGAAGAATATTCATTTGTTACAAGCTCTGTGGATTGATTACTTTTCAAAATGAGTTGTCTACATAAAAACATTCAATATCAATATGACCATGTGTCAATAAACAGTTTTGCTCTACTCTGAAACGTTCGAACTGCAAAAATGAGCCAGAACATATACCCCCATCTATCTAAGCTCCAATGTGTTCACTGCTCAGCAAACTGTGATGTGTTTGTATGTGTGCGTACGCACCATAAATATGGAGTCCAGTTCTGTTTGACGACCAGTGGAAACCTCTGACGTCTCCTGGTGGATTCTGGGGAGAAAACAGGATCCATTAGTGATGAAGACATGTAACTTTACACTGACGATAAAGGGTTTGAGAAGAGACGGAGAGAAAGAAGGAAAGTGGAAAATAAGTTACAAGACTTCACAAAGCCTAATTTGACCATGATCAGTTGCATTATTTTAAATAAAACATGTTTATACTTTCTCACACTCTGTAGATCAAAGGTCACAATCAGCATGAGGTTCAAATGCTGACATTTAGCTCCAAGTGGGTTTGACTGTGATGAAGTGTTCAGACATTTAAGATTAAGAATGACATGCAGACTGTGGACTCTGGAGATCTATCTGGGGGAGAAAGAAAGACAGACAAAGAAATATTTAAGATTGTTCCAAATCTGTACAACAAATGGATGAAGTAATGCAGCAATCGTAAGTTGCGTCATATAGTTATCCCCCTTTGTTCAGAATGTGTGCTTAGAGTGCATTTAATTTACTTGAAATGAGATCATTACCTTTTAAAATCAGTAAGGGCACCAATGGACCCTTCACTCTTCATGGACACATGGCTTGCTTCTGGAGAATCTGCTCTGTTCTGCAGATTCCTGAAAATATGGAGCATTAAAAAAAATTTAAAAAATGAATACTGAATTTCCTTCAGAAAGTTCCTTTAATTTACTTGGAATTTGAATCTTACTTTTTAAAATTAATAGAGACACCAATGGACCTGTGACTCTTCATGGACTCATGACTTGGTTCAGGAGAATCTGATCTTTGCTGCTCAGTCCTGAAAGAAATGAAGCGTTGACAAAGACAGGTGGACGTATGCGGAGGTCAGTGACTGTGAGGAAAGATGTGTTACCTGCTACAACAGATAGGAAACCAAATTTGATGAAGTTCTGTCAGACATTAGAACAAAATGAGGTTTATAATTAGAAGCTTTGAATCCAACAAACAGTTAAAATTAAAATGTCTGACTGAGTGACATCTTCTCCTTCCTCTCAGCACTCACACTCCTCTGACAGTGGACTCATGTTACACTGAGCTCTGGTTGGATGGCTCTTTATCTCACCTGTCAGGTTTGGTCCGGCTCTTGTGTTCCTCATACAGGGTGGTGCTGGAGGGAGGGACTCCCTCATCTTCCTCCTCAGGCTTCCTCATGGTAGAATGTATACCTTCACACAAACACAATTGAAATCACTAACACATTGTGAGTGGCAATGAACAGCACTAGCTTAATCAGCTATTTGAAGCTCAATATAGAGGTCAGTGATATGACCTTAGAATAAAGTGATATTTTTAGGCTATGTGATACATTTCTTGATAAGCAATTCTTAAATACTGACCAGGCAACAATATCAAATATCATGATATAACCAAATACCTCTGTATTGATATCCTAACAATATTATAGGGATGACTATTGGTACTGTAACAAAATATCACAAACAATGAGATGTTTGAAAAAAAGAGAATGTCAGAGTCTCTGGTTAGTGCTGAATTTAGTGGGAGTTGACTTGAACGCAAACACACTAGCCCTTTTCACACAGAGGTTCCGCATTATCTCTGCAGCAAAGGTTCGCCATTTCTCTGCCTTTGTTAAACCAAGCAGCTCCAGCGTAAAGTCGCACCAGTGTGTTGATTCATACTGCACGCCGGTGCTGCTGTACCAAAACAGCCGTGATGGTACGCTTCATGATAATGATGTCTGTGTGATTTTTTTCAACGTATTTCCCCCGGTGTCCATCTGTTAATCTAAACATGTACCTGATGACTGTTTATAATCATATGGATGCAGTTTTAATGTGTTGTGATTGAGCTCCTGACCCACCAAACATCCCGGAAAGTGCTGAAGTTATGTTGCCATCAGTAAACTGGATGCTGTCTGACTCTCTCACTCGCGGGGAGCGAGGCTGTTTTTTTTCTGGGAAAGTTCACTGTGGTCTCGGTCTGAAGGGCAGACCCTCGCGGTGATTTTTTTCAATACAAGTTCCCAGAGACTGTACCTACAACAACACAATAGTGAAAGGCAACAAAGACATGTGAGTTAAAGTGTTTTGCTCTGAATCACGGGAGGCTCTGCTGCCGGAGACAGGCGCTGTTTTTCAGGCAAAAATGTGACAGAGTGGGTATGACAGACAGGATGACAAAGACTTTTCCACGTATACACACAGTATTTTTTTTCCTCGTATAAGTTGCCGAAGACACAGCAGTTAATAAATCATTAGAATTATTATCAGCAATAATTCAAGTTCAGTCCGAAGATTGTTCTTTGCATTATGCCGAAAACCTTAAAACCTTTCTTCCCCGATTCAGATTCAGACTTCAGACAGAACAACAAATCACAACATGTCAAAAGATAAAAGACTTATTATTTCAATATTTTTAACTTTAAAATTGAGGACAAGTCAATTGGAAGTTTGTAAAGGATGGATTTGTAAAAAGCAACATACCATTGACTGAGGCAGTGTGCAAACCAATTCAAACTGAGTATAAAACATACAATGGTGAATAAGAGAGGCACAGTTTGCAATGAATCTCAAAACCCCTACTTCTCTCTCCCAGGTGTTTCAGTGATAGGTAAACAAATGAATCACACCCTTACATCAAATTGTTGGACACATTTGGAACTATGTATTGAAGCTGTAGTCTGTAACTATTTTTATTATATTTGCTTAAAATTGTCATTATGATCTGACAGTAGAATCACATACAGGTCAGCTGTCTGTGGCTCCTCCCAGTGGCTCTAATTTGATTTGCAAGAATCCATCACTCCTGGATCAACACAACCAATCACAGCTGAGGGGCGTGTCTGAGAAGTGTCAATCACTCTCGTGCATATGCTGCTGGCAGCCCCCCTCAACCACGCAGGTGCAGTGCCTGCTGTCACCTGGTCAGATATGTTCAAGCTCAAACTCAAACTGTAAACAATGGCGGAGAACAGACAACAACAGAGCAGATAACAGATAAATACTGGAGCATCATTTGGGGGGGGGGGGGGG
>CAEMYA010001495.1:20150-33844 GCA_903131615.1 Diplodus sargus
GGGGGGGGGGGGGGCGGCTGTGGGATTTGTAAGGACTTTTCTGCTGGACAGATAAGGTCCCCTGCTTTATATATGTTTAATTCTATGTTTTAACCACAAGACTAAGATGGCAGCGGTTACAGTTATACTCACAATAGCGCATATCGCCGTACGATGTTGCAGTCGAGCTACGTAGCTTGCTGCTAAATCTATCTTGTTAGCTTGTATGCTTACTCTGGTGTTTAGCTCTGTCTTTATGGTAACTGGTTTGCAAAAGAGTCTTTTAGTGACTGGACAGTTATAATAACGTTAGTTTGTGTTCAGGACGCTCTGAAGTGGTTGAACTGGTTTAGAGAAATAAAGTTACTCATGCTTCAGAAAGGCAGCATGGTGACGATGATTCCCTGAATCATTACCTGGTAACTCCGTACGCCATGTGAGGAATACTGTTTGTTACTCAGGATATCTACAGTGATCTGCACGAGGCACTCGTCATTATAATTTAGTTGTATTGATCAGAAATAGAACAATCGAGTCTGTGTTGTTGCTGTTATCTTGAATGCGCCATCGTGGTTATCTGGCTTCCTCTGTTACCATGGTTACAAGCCTTCAAATATTCTGGCTACTAAATACACTTTTTTTCTCAAAACTCCAGCCTGCAGCTTTAAACAACTCAACAAAACACTGCAGCTTTAGCCGCTTTAAGAAGTTTTAACACAGAAATGCTACATATTATGAAGACATTTAATCATTCTGGATAAAGCCTGTGTGACAACTTTAGCACCCTGACAAGATGGCAGGCGCCACCCTACCCTCATGAATGTGATAATCTAAAAAAAGAAATCCTGGATTACTGTTAATTATCATATTATCCCTACAAAACTGTCTCAATCTGTCAAATGACACTACATTTAGTATGAAATCTATATATTCCACTTGAACAGTACGTAGTTTAATGTTGACCTAGTTCTCAACTTCCAGTTGCACCAAATTTTCATCTTAACTTAAATCCTGCACAACACAAACAGTCACAACGGTACATAATGTAACAACACCGAAACTTAAGAATATGAAAAAATACCAGATGTAAGTTACATTACCTTTACTACGGTCAGACGTGACCTGCCTCGACAGAAACGACGAAATGGAAAGTGAAAGCTGCAGTGTGTAAACGAGAACATGACACCGAGGTTCTGGGTGGCTGTCACTGAAAACCCGAAAATGACGTCAGTCAGGCGCTCATAAAATGTGTTCTAGAAATTATTTTGATATCCCAAAAATATCGGAGCAGATTCGTCTTCTTATGGAGCTATCAGGTGGAAATAAACAATTTTCAGGCGGATGTAAAGTAACAAACACAAGACTTCTTTGGGGCAGGGACGAACTAAAAACAAGACGTTAAATCAAAGATGGCGCCTGAATTATTGACGTTTGACTGCTCAGTCACACTGACGTCAGTGCTGCCACCGTGTGGCCGAGAGTCAAATTACAGCAGCCTGGTGTTCCTGCTGCAGTTGTGTTATTAAAAGATGTTGATATTTCTGATAAAACACAAGCCAACAAAAATCAGTTTAAGGACTTTTCAACTTTAAAAGAATTAGTATTAATAAGTCAAATTATTATTCAGCCATGAAGATTTCCTTCAGACCCTCTGCTGCTTCAGTTTTGTGTAAAGAGGCACTATGTATAGTTTTGTTCTTTAAATATTCACAATATTTACATTTACATTCAGGGCATTTAAACCTTTTTGTCAAAAGTGACTTACAATAAGTATATTTGTCACAAGAGACTTACAATAAGTATATTTGTCACAAGAGAGAAACCAACATCACCGTCAATGGATTCAAAAGAAATATAGAAACAATTGTCAAGCCCTCATCTAAAGTTCGTAACTGCTATTTGTTGAAGATTCTTAAAGTGCATAAGTGCTATGATTGAAGTGCTAGCCATACAAACATACAAGTTATTGACGTTATAATACAATATTACCAAAATTAAAATAAACAAGCTGTCCAGAGAGGAAAATATGGTCCCAGAACACTGTTTGAAGGTAGAAAGCTAGAAACACATAAACAAAGTGAAACTGTATGAACTGTGTTGTCCTTTAAGTTTGTTTCTTCTGTCATGAAAGCAAAGAGAGGTTTATTTAATTTGTTTAGGAAGAAAAAAATCAGCCAATGAAGACCTTTCTCTTCTCATTAACAAAACTACAGAGTGCTCCTTTAAATACAAGCAGCATGCGGGTAGTTCATGCTGTCCATAGAAGTGGAGGTGACGCTGCTGTGCTAAATATTTTTTATTTAAATAGAAGAAGAAATGATGGGAGTCAATTATGGCACACTAGTGCACAACTTCCTTTAATAAACCTCAAATCAAGTTGTAAATGTGCTCACACAGATCAGTTCTCTCATCAGTGGAAGGAAATGCATATTTTGTTTTCGAATTTTCTGATCACATAAGAAGTTTAATTACATTAAAAAGATTCTACTGCAGTAATCATGAAGCTTTCTGTACATATTTATATTTCTTTTGCAAAAATGGGATGAAATAAATGTGAACCTGTGTTGGATTTAAATAAAGACAGCAAGATGATCTGTTGTATCCACATCTTTATTATTTTAATGAATAATAATAAGAATAATAAGAATAATAACAACAATGTGCACATAAAAGGAAAAAATACACTGAACACTGAAATACAGTGTAACATCAGCAAGTTAATTGTACATATAACATATCCATTTACTAGTAAGCTACTAGTACAACACCTTTAACAAACAGTAACTCCTGGTTTACATAATTCACATCTCACAATAATCTACTTAATTAAATACATCATTTAGTGATCAATAGCTGTCTGAACATACAGTAAACAATGTCTGATTTGGTCATGTGATATTTTATTGACATAAATGTGCCAAATAGTAACTTAATGCTCTTGTTGGAACTGATAGCGGGGCAGGTGTGGTCAGTAGAAATTACTAAATAATATGTATTGATAGTAATTATCAATATTAAATTAATCAACTTGAATTAAAAAAAGATGATGAAATCATTATTATAATCAATATTTATAAAATATTCAGAATTAAAGGATTAGTGAAGGAAATGAATCCGAGTGTTGACCATCACAACCAGTAATGACCACAAAACATATGGAAAAAATATACAATGTACAATATAAAATAAAGTATTAATGTTAGCAAATTGATTAAATCAATAATACTTCAATCAACAAAAATCATTCAACTACAGCAGCTAAACTATGAAACTAAAACACTGAGACAAACTAAAGCATGCATGTGTGTGTGTAGGAGAGACAAAGAGAGAGTCAAGATGGCGAAAGTAATCTCTTGGAAGATGATGATCCACACAGGCAGTCGTGCTACCACCAGACAACCATATCTAATGTTATGGTGATTATAATACCTTGAGACACACATATCTGATGTTATAGCGAGGTCATTAACCATAAGTCTCCAACAAGTCGCTACTAAGATTAAGTGCATGTGTCACTCCGAATGTATGTGTGTTCATGTATGTGTGGGTTAGTAAAGAGAGAGAGAGTCAAAGACAGCTAACGCTCAGAGCATAGCAAAGAGGGAGAAACAGCTGTGGAGACACATAATCACCTTCCTGTCACTCAGCGGCTGGTGAGCAAACTCAGGCTCGAATGACATTTGGCTGATCCTTAACAGAAATGCAGTTTATTGTACGCTCACACGGCGGCCAAGCCAACGCTTTAGCTCCACAGAGTGGAGAGGCTTAAATCAGCTCGTGATGAGCACAAAGAAAAACAAGCAACAAACTGTTTTACAGTGAAAAACTCACAGCAAAATAAGGACTGGCCGATCCACAAACTCACAAACAATGTAGCTAGAAAGCATACAATACACACTAATTTCTAGTATCTGCCCAGACACTAATTTATATCCGCACTTGTAGCGCATATCTTCTTTAAACCAGCTTGCTTCCTCAGCATGGATTAAAGGTGTTGCAATGTCCTGTAGTGGCTCTTCAAACAGTGGAGTCGACGTGGGCAAAGAAAACGGATCAAAGCGGATGTTTTCTGAGGGGAAACCTCCTTCTTCAGGGATGAAAAGCTGAGGTATGGCTGCTCTTCTCTGGATCTGGAACGTATTTGCTGAACACTGGGCAGTTTTGGCTCGTCCAGTGAGGTTAAAGACTGCAGCCTATACAGGTAAATTGGAAACGTTTTTTTGTTCCATTTTAATAAGAGCTGCATAGACGAAAGCTTCCAGCAACACGTTACGATGGGATATGAAATGGGCTGCAGCTGACTGTATCTTCTCCAAGTATCTGGTCGCTGAGGAACTGACAATGTTTTCAGGTGCGCCCTCAGAAAATGGGTGATGGGAGGTTTCAAACCTGGGGGGACTGTGACAATCAGGCGCCACCTATTGGACAATGGTCGGTGCACTCTCCTTTGCTTACCAGGCTTTGTCAGTGCAAGGAGGCTGCATTTAGGTTTTGGGCTACATGTCGGTAATCTCGATTCAGAATAGACCACATTAACTTTTGGTGCAGATCCAGGAAGTTTTTTCACTTTCTTTAATGTTGTAAGATAGGTCGACATTTTCGTTAATATTTCAGGGAATAATGACTCATGGATCTTGATGAAGGAATAAGAATGTACTGAAGTGGCTGGTATCTATGAGTGACTTGATTAGATGAAGAGGAACTGCTGGGCACTGGCGGAGGTATACGCTCTATATATATTTTTGATGGTTTGCAGCTGACACTAAGACTTGCAACTTTTATTAATGGTTCCCACATGTAAAAAAAAATGCATTGCTAAATCTCTTTCAGCATTAAGGTGGACACAGAGACGCTGAGGAGTTTGACGGCTCCATCCTCAACCTGAATGCGGGGTAGACCGGCTCAGTGAATGTGGTTTGGAAGGTGTGGATGTGGGTCAGCTGGTCAGGAGACACTGTGTAGAAGGACAGAGTGCCAGCCGGCCAGTCCAGGTACACTCCCACTCTGTTCAAGGTTTGGCGACGGATTGACACTCTGATGTTACTATGCAGGACAGAGTAACCTTCATTATCAGAGCAGCTCAGACTCCAGGACTGATCATTCCTTCCAAGACAGCAGTTGTCACCGTGTCCGCTCCTTTTGATCCCTCTGTACGTCACCGCTATATAAACATGTCCTTTCCACTCGACCTCCCAGTAACAGCGACCAGTTAAACCATCCTTACATAGCAGCTGTTTCCAGTAGTCAAATCTCTCTGGATCATCAGGATATGGCTGCTTCTCTTTCCCCACTGTCACCTTCCTGTTGTTGTCCGACAGTATGAGATTCTTGTTTGCTGTGTTTGGGTCCAGTGTGAGTTTACAGGCATCTGATTGAGAGAAGAAGACAAAAGATAGCATCAGTTGCTATAAGTGGTTTTAGTTGGTATCTGGTCATAATGACCTGCCCCAGCCCCTGATGTTTGCTGTTCTTTCGTCTAGACCAGCAAAGTCTTGGTGCGACTCTTAAACCGGTTCTCCTGGCTGGGAACTGGTCCTTTGGCCATCGTAATGAAAAGAACTGGACCCAGTGAGGGCACCTGCTCCGAGCCATCATCTGAACTACCTCGGTCGAAAAGGGGGTATGAGGGATTCTTCGATGATTCCTGACACAGTAGGGTATATATGTATATACCTAGAGTTCTCCATGGTTTCCATGTCATACAACAATTGTCAATCAAAATCAACTGTATACTTCTTCAGCTCATTGTTTTAAAAAATAAAAAATAAACACAAACAATGAAACACTTACACTTCCTCAGACCAGGTTTCATTAAACATGATGCAACAGTGTCCATCCTGCAAAAACAATGAGATCAGCACTTAACAACTTCAGCGTAAACTGCTAACTGTTTGTTGAATTTCCAGAGAATTACACTTTCTGGAAAGGAATGCTGCTGAAGAGTTTTACTTGTAATTCTGTGATCATCACAAAAGAAACAAACATATTAAAGTTCTACATTGTTTGATACAACAAGTGCAAAGTAGGACATTTTTTTGTGATTAGCTCAATCTACAGTTGTGTCTGTCAGTACCTGAGGGTGTCCAGTCTGAGTCCATCAGAAAGCAGCTTAACTTCTGAGTCTGTTGGATGATAATTATTGCCGGTCAGGTCCAGCTCTCTCAGACAGGAGGGGTTGGATCTCAGAGCAGAAGCCAGTAAACCACAGCCTTTCTTTGTTATCAGACAACCTGACAGCCTACACACACACACACACACACACACGCACGCGCACGCACACACACATCTCTCTGTTTATTTACATTTTATGTTGATACTGTCAATAAACTGACAGTCTGTGAAAAGTTGTCTTGACTCTGTGTGAGTCAAACTTTTAATATCAAAGTCTATGAAGTTCTCAAAAACTAGAGTAGCAACAGTCTTGACATGCATAACATCTTTTTCCACCCTGTGTTTTCTGTGAAGACTATGGTCTTCTGTTGAAAAACCTGATGAATCCTGACCTGAGAACCTCCAGTCTACAGTTTGGACTCTCCAGTCCGGCACACAGCTGCTTCACTCCTGAATCCTGCAGGTCGTTGTTACTCAGGTCCAGCTCCCTCAGACTAGAGGACGGTGAGCTGAGAACTGAGGACAGAGCTTCACAGCTTCTCTCTGACAGATTACAACCACTCATCCTAAAGAGAAAAAAAGAGAAACAGTGAGATTATTATTTCCAATTTTAATGTATTTCATTGACGTAGTTATATTTTTGACCTACTGGGCTTTAGTCGAGGCTTTGACAACTGGCAGCAGCCTCAGAACCGTCTCATCTGAGACACAGTATTTCTTCAGGTCAAACACGTCCAGATCTCCTCCAGATGTCAGTAAGATGAAGCCCAGAGCGGACCAGTGAGCAGGAGACAGTTTATCTGTGCATAGACGTCCTGAACACAGGTTCTGTTGGATCTCCTCCACTAGAGAACGATCATTCAGTTCATTCAGACAGTGGAACAGATTGATGCTTCTCTCTGGAGACTGATTCTCATCAATCATTTTCTTGATGTACTCAACTGTTCCTTGTGAGCTACTTCCTGTCTGTGTCATCAGGCCGAATAAGATCGTCTGATTGGTCTGCAGTGAAAGACCCAGGAGGAAGCGCAGGAATAAATCCAGGTGTCCATTTGGACTCTGCAAGGCCTTGTCCACAGCACTCTGGTAGAAGAGTTCAGTTGTGTTTCTGAACGATTTAGACTGCTGGTTTGATGGTTCTTCTGTCAGCAGATTGACTCCAGAATTGATGAAAGTCAGATGGACATGAAGAGCAGCCAGAAACTCCTGAACACTCAGATGGACGAAGCAGAACACCTTGTCCTGGTACAGTCCTCTCTCCTCTTTAAAGATCTGTGTGAACACTCCTGAGTACACTGAGGCTGCTCTGATATCGATGCCACACTCTGTCAAGTCTGATTCATAGAAGATCAGGTTTCCTTTCTGCAGCTGATCAAAAGCCAGTTTTCCCAGAGACTCGATCATCTTCCTGCTCTCAGGAGTCCAGTGTGAATCTGTCTCAGCTCCTCCATTATACTTGACGTTCTTCACTTTGGACTGAACCACCAGGAAGTGGATGTACATCTCAGTCAGGGTCTTGGGCAGATCTCCTCCCTCTCTGGTCTTCAACACATCCTCCAGAACTGTAGCAGTGATCCAGCAGAAGACTGGGATGTGGCACATAATGTGGAGACTTCGTGAGGCCTTGATGTGGGAGATGATTCTTCTGGCCTGCTCCTCATCTCTGAATCTCCTCCTGAAGTACTCCTCCTTCTGTGGGTCAGTGAACCCTCTGACCTCTGTCACCATGTCGACACACTCAGGAGGGATCTGATTGGCTGCTGCAGGTCTTGAGGTTATCCAGAGGCGAGCAGAGGGAAGCAGTTTCCCCCTGATGAGGTTTGTCAGCAGCACATCCACTGAGGTGGACTCTGTGACATCTGTCAGGATCTCAGTGTTGTGGAAGTCCAGAGGAAGTCGACACTCATCCAGACCGTCAAAGATGAACACAACCTGGAACTCCTCAAAGCTGCAGATGTCTTTGGTTTCAGTGAAGAAGTGATGAACAAGTTCCACCAAGCTGAACTTTTTCTCCTTCAGCACATTCAGCTCTCTGAAAGTGAATGGAAATGTGAACTGTATGTCCTGGTTGGTTTTGTCTTCAGCCCAGTCCAGAGTGAACTTCTGTGTTAGGACTGTTTTCCCGATGCCAGCCACTCCCTTTGTCATCACTGTTCTGATTGGTTCGTCTCTTCCAGGTGAAGCTTTAAACACGTCTTCTTGTCTGATTGTCGTTTCTGGTCTGCCTGGTTTCCTGGATGCTGTTTCAATCTGTCTGACCTCATGTTCATTATTGACCTCTGCAGTCCCTCCCTCTGTGATGTAGAGCTCTGTGTAGATCTGATTCAGAAGGGTTGGGTTTCCTGCTTTAGCAATTCCCTCAAACACACACTGGAACCTCTTCTGAAGGTTAGATTTGAGTTGTCTGCGGCACACTGCAGCAACAGTTCCTACAGGAAAAAAATGACACACTGGATTAGATTGAACAAGTGTCTTTTATGATTCAGATAGTACTGCAACATAGAGCTGTCATCAGATGTGGAGCCATATGGCCTTTTCCCACAAGCACATTTGGCCGTGCCAAGAAAAAAAACAACGTGCTCCCCTGTTTTGTTGTTGTTATTCTTTTTAACAGCTCTGGACTGTGCATGCAACTAAGTAGAATTTACAGATCTGATGCAGGTGTTTCACAGCATATTTACAGCATTATTTTTTTCTGCTGCATCTATCAAAGGCCTCTTACTGTTCTGCAGAGAGTCAGCCAGTTCTCCCAGCTTCATTCTCCTCATGAACTGCAGGGTGATCTTCAGAAATGCATCCTTGGTGATCCTGCTCTGTTCTTTTTCTTCATCATCTATGACCTCCTCATCCTCATGTTGGCCCTCTAAACATTCTGGATAATCTAGACTCAAAACCTTCTGGAACTTCTTCAACTCTTTTTTCACAAAAGTAACAACGTTCTCTTCAAGACACTGAAACAACAAAAAAAAAATGTGTTCAGATCATCTGCCGGTTGCCATTTTGGTGAACTACAAGACATTGCTAATGCTAGCTAGCAAAATTTCGCTGATGCTATGCTGTATGCTTCTACAAGTGAAACATCTTCAAGAAACTGAAACGAGTCCAGTCGCCTACGATACAGCACTTAGTGTTACCATGAATGGGATGACTGAGAACCTTCATCACTATCTAAGCTCTAATGTGTTCACTGCTCAGCAAACTGATGTGTTTGTATGTGTGTGTACACACCACAAATATGGAGTCCAGTTTTGTTTGACGACCAGTGGAAACCTCTGACGTCTCCTGGTGAATTCTGTGGAGCCAAACAGGAACCATTAGTGATGAAGACGTGTAACTTTACACTGAAGGACAAGCGTTAAAGCATACGTCTCATACACAAAACCAAGGGTTTGAGAAGAGACGGAGAGAGAGACAATGAACATTACACTTTTTTTAAAACACTTGCAGGAGTTTGGGAGGCGTATTTCTACGTAATTAAAATGTTTCCTATTCATTCTTATAGGCAATTTTTCAACTTTGGTTCTGCTGCTTCAGCAGTGTAGTGCAATGCATTATAGTTTAGTGCATTTCAGGAAAGTATTTTCCAGTTACATTTAGCAGTATTTTCTAAATCACGTCAGCAGTCTGCATTCATACTGTATTTTTGCACAAAATGCACATTTTCTAGTTTAAGATTAACCTCCATTTCTATACTTTCTGACTCGAAGAACTGTGATTATAAAAAGAATGCAGCGATATTAGAGTAGTGTTATATAGTTATCTCCCTCTGTTGAGGATTTGTGTTTGGAAGGTCCTTTAACTTACTTAGAATTTGAATTTTGTCTTTTGAAAACCAGAGGAAAGTCCACAGACCTGTCACTCTTCAGGGAGGCGTGACTTGGTGCAGGAGGTTTTGCTCTGTCCTGCTCGGTCCTGTAAAAATTAAGCATTAAAAAAGAAAATTAAAATTTTATAGAATGTATGTGCATCCCAAGTTCCTTTGTCCTACCCCGAAATGTGACCTTGCCTTCTGAAAACGAGAGGAAAGTCCATGGACCGGTCACTCTTCATGGACACACAGCTTGGTCCAAAAATGTCCTTTAACTTTCTTAAAATTTGAATCTTACCTTTTAAAATCAATAAAGGCATCAAAGGACTTGTCACTCTTCATGGACAAACAGCTTGGTTTAGGAGATTCTGCTCTGTTCTGCTCAGTCCTGTTAAAATAGAGCATTAAAAAAAGGAATTCAAAATTAGTAGAGAATTTCCTTCCAAAAATTTTCTTTAACTTTCTTAGAATTTGAATCTTACCTTTTAAAATCAATAAAGGCGTCAAAGGACCTGTCACTCTTCATGGACACACAGCTTGGTTTAGGAGATTCTGTTCTTTGTTGATCGGTCCTGAAAGAAATGAAGTGTTGACAAAGACAGGTGGACGTATACGGAGGTCAGTGAGGAAAGATGTGTTACCAGCTACAACAGATAGGAAACCACATTTGATGAACTGCTGTCAGACAATAGAACACAATCAGGTTTATAATTAGAAGCTTTTTAATCCAACAAACAGTTAAAAATAAAACTTCCTCTCAGGACTCACACTCCTCTGACAGTGGACTCATGTTACACTGAGCTCTGGTTGGACAGCTCATTATCTCACCTGTCAGGTTCGGTCCAGCTCTCCTGTTCCTCAGACAGGGTGGTGCTGGACGGAGGGACTCCCTCATCTTCCTCCTCAGGCTTACTCATGGTAGAATGTATACCTTCACACAAACACACCAAACATGCTGTGTTCACAGGACAAATGTTGTCAATAAACACCAATAAGTTAGTGATATTCTGATGCTGTTTCATGATACAGGAAATAGACAGTGGACTTAAAGTATTTACCTTCAACTGCCACTTCTTCTTTTTACTGCCTTCATTTATCTTCTGGTTAATAGTTTGGACTTTTCCCACTGAAAAATGAGTTTCATGAAAAACGGTCTTCATTCAGATTGAACTTGAAACATTTGGGAAAATATAACTTACTGCTGGTGACTGACTACTCCTGGAGTTTTAAAGCTGCAACCCCCTTCAATTAGTTAGAAGTGAAAGAAAAACCTTCAACAAACTGAAAGTCCAGCTGCCTGTGACACAGCACAATACCATGATCTCGATGACTGAGAACCTTCATCACTATATTTAGTATAAAATCAACACATTCCACCCTAAGATAGTATGTAAAGAAGATTAACTTTCACTTTCATTTGATGTTTTCTGTCTTATGTACTTAATGTTGAATACAAAATAAATCACCACCAAATATAAAGTAGAAACCAGATTGTCACTTTAGAGGACTTACGTTCATGTCTTTTATAAAAACGGAAGCTAGTCTGGCCTGGTTTAGCATTTTGATTTAATGGTCCATTAAGACAGACACAATTTAAGTGTAACGTTGTTATCAACCGCCCCAGTGACGTTAAATATGTAATACCACCGAAACATAAGAGTATGAAAGATAATAGATGTATATTACATTACCTTTGCTGCCTTTAAAAAGTGAGCTGCGTCGACACAAAGGAAGCAATAGAAATGAAAGTATGCACCCAGAGTGTAAACACGGAAATGGTGTAGTTTAACAGGCTGGACACAGGATGGTGCTGCACCCGTCCAAACGTGAACATGGACACAGACATACACAAATAAGACAGACACGTTAACATACAGGTGAGACCGCGCGCGTCAAGCAGCGGCTGCAGCTGCGCGTCATCTCCAGATTCCGCGTCTCGCCTCTTTCCACCGCAATACGCGTGCGGTTCTCGGCAAAAAGCGACCTGAAAAGGACCCGCAGACAGACTGACTGACGTCATGCCAGCATTTAATACAGTCAACCAGATGTTTTAAAGGTTGGAGGAAACGAAAGACACGTGGATGACTCTGGGAGCAGATTAAAGATGTGTATTACAACAACAAAACAACAACAACAACGAAGAAATAAATAATTAACAGTGCTAAGGAACAAATAGATATGACAACAAAGGATGCAAGTTTTCACTACAGTTTTAATGTCTGTATTTGTAGAATATGTCACAGACATGAACAAAACCGGCTTTCTCGCTCTTTCAGCGGGGAAAAGGAGAATCACGTCATCATATTTATGGATATTTATCAAATGCAAACTCATGTAAACAGAAAGGGCAGACAGGATGTGCTGTGCTGTGGTATTGTTAATTGTTTCTGTCATTGTTTATTTCTGCTCAGTGATTTATGTGTGTAATAAATATCTTTAATCTGTCTCCAGAGTCATCCACAAGTCTTTCCTTGTTTCTAACCTTTCTAACATATCTGGTTGAGATCAAGTCAATTCATTTTCTTTAATATCACAACAAATCATCAGTTTAGAGTGAGAGAGTGAGTGAGTATTAATAACTTATTTTGCTTATTATAAAAAATTGCGAGCCTTGGCAACCGAGGTGAACTGCAAGGTGAAGTATTATTTGGATGGAATGAGTCTTTAAAACTAGAAGTTCTTGGAAGAAAACAGTGTTTGTGTGGAATAAACCTTCAAAACTATAAATAATGAGTCTGCTTCTTCTATTCTATATGAACTTTTTTTTACATGAAAATTTAGCATTCCCTTTCAATAGCTTCCATGTCATGTGACCCAGTGACTCCAAACCAGCACCGAATTGAGTTACCAAACGGGACAAATGAAACGCACCTGCTTTTATTATGTTTCACTGCTGCCCTGCTTAACCTGCTTGGGTTGGCTCTGTGTGCGCACATGGATCAGTCCTCTCATTAGTGGCCATCAATGGAAGACAAAGAAAGAGATTTTTTGGCACAGAAAATGAGGTGTTCCTGTTTGAGGTGGAGTTTAGAAAACACTTGTGAACTGTTTAATTCATGTCGTTCTTTAGCAGTGAGAGGACTGTTATGTCCAGGCGTCCATCAGCATTACGCATGAGTGCTCCAACAATATCTTCCATGTTTACAGACAGCCAGTGGCTTCACTCACCCCGGGATATCATTTGGAAAATGGAAATTTGATGTGTGAACACGAGCTTGTTTACATATTGAAGTTTAGTTGCGACACTCTGTGAGGTGTCACTGACTTTATTTACAGGCTCTCATCATTAATTCAGTCCATATGTGCAGGTGGTGAGGGTGTACCTGAGGACGGTAGAGTGTGTGGGGAGACTTCCAAACAGTCCGGCACTTTGCTGAGCTCTAGGGGAGAGAATGTCATGGTGACACGGCGCTGACTGAGGAAATGTTGATACAAGATTTGAGTTGGCTGATATTTTTACAACTGAAATGTGTTTGTGGAATATTATACGGCAAATCAAATGACAGATGCATCACTGTGTGTAAAATACCGCCTCTCACGCTTAATTTCAACAATCGATCTTTGATTTATCATGGACTCAAACCACGACAGAAGATAAGTTACAAATATGGCACATTTTGACTTCAATGTATTAAACTTTTAAAACTTATTTCGATGCTAAAAGGAACTTACTGACATGTCAAACACTTTACTTTGACTCTAAGTCAAATTATGACATAAAAAGTAAAAATATATATATATATATATTTGATAGAAAGTTGGACATTACTCAGATATATGAATTGTAGCCTTCCTG
>CAEMYA010001496.1:0-18860 GCA_903131615.1 Diplodus sargus
TGGGTTGGCCAGGTATTTTCTGCGCCAGGGATTGGAGCATCAAGAGGCACAAGTATACTGATATAAAAAAAAAAATCTTTTCATTATACTGATGTAATTGCGGATAACAGTGACAGGTATATCATAGTATCTTGTATTCTTCAACACAGAAAAATTACACTACATTACTCATAAACATCTATGCCCCTAATTCTGGGCAAGTTGAGTTCCTTTCAAATTTAGCTCTTCTTGTACAAAGTTTGTGGGGGATCCTATTCTACTTGGTGGGGATATGAATCTGGTAAATAATCCACTGTTAGATCGCTCCAGTTGGCCCCTACCAGCAGATGCTGCTCTCTCCACTGCTTTGGATGAGCTTCAGAAGCTGTTGTAGGTAACTGATGTTTGGCGATGTGGAAACCCACTCTCTCCTGAATTCACTTTTTATTCTAAAGTACATAATTCGTACTCTAGAATAGATTACCTGCTCCTGTCAAACTCAATAACGGAAAATGTGATAAATTCAGAGATTCACACCATCTTAATCTCAGATCATGCTCCCATCTCTGTTACATTCTCTCCTTTCTTTAATGTGCATAGAACAAAACAGTGG
This sequence comes from Diplodus sargus, assembly GCA_903131615.1. Classification (NCBI taxonomy): domain Eukaryota; kingdom Metazoa; phylum Chordata; class Actinopteri; order Spariformes; family Sparidae; genus Diplodus; species Diplodus sargus. The sequence goes on from CAEMYA010001496.1 coordinate 593, forward strand.
AAGTTCAATAACATGCTTCTATGGGACAAGAAATTTGTCGCTATGATTAATGAAAGAATATCTGATTTTTTTGAGATGAATATGAACTCGGTTGTATCTGTTCAGACAGTTTGGGAGGCTTTTAAAGCCACATGCAGAGGTTGGTGCATTAGTTATGGCTCTGCAAAACAGCGGGAAAGAAGTCAAAGAAAAAATAAATTGATGTCAGGCTTGCTTTTTTCATTCTGCAGCAGATTGCGCTATTAAAGTTCTGCTGTTGCGCATTTCAATTGTCTCACACAATCAGGTCATTTGAGCTCAACACCTATTGTCTGGAAAAACGATGGTATGCGATATCTTGGCGTCAGTATTAGATCTCCGATTGACAAAATCTTTGAACTAAACGGCCCTAAAGTACTGAAAACTGTGAGGGACGATTTGAACGGATGCACAAATTTACCATTATCATTGTGGGGGAGGGCAGAAGTGCTCAAAATGAATGTGCTCCCACAATTAGCTTTTCTCTTCTCCGCCATCCCATTAGAAGTCCCCCAGAGATGGTTCAGAGAAATCAACACATTATTTTCTTTATTTTTATGGAAAGGTAAAAAACCTAGAATAAGTCTGAAAAAATTATCTATCCCCAGGAAAAAGGGTGGACTAGGGATACCAGATATTCATACTTATTATTTGGCGTACAATGGTGTATATCCCTTATTCTGGGCGTACGAGAAGGAGCAGGCAGTCATGGGTAGCTGGAGATGGCTGGAGCAGAAACTTGTCACTGTGAACTGTAAGAATATCTCCTTAGCCTCACTGTGGTATCACACCAAATCCAATAAAACCATAAAAAATCCCTTAATTTCATTCTCATGCAGAATTGTCAGTGAAATACACAAACAACTCAAAATGAATGGTCTAGCTTTACCTTCGTGCCCCATATGGGACAACCCAGTATTTAAGGCGAGTGGGAAACCTATTAGCAATGACTCATGGCAAGAAAAAAACATCACCAACATAGGTCAAATCCTGGGAAGCAACAGAGAAATGCTCTCTTTTAAGGAACTCAAGAAGAAATTTGGTCTAGATAACTTGGATACATTCCAGTATCTTCAAATCAAGTCCATCATGCAAAGTTTCACAAATATCATGTTAGCAGATAATGAACTCTTTGATATTAAGTTCAGGGATGCAGTCTCTGGCAGTGGAAAGATATCTAAAATCTATAGGCTGTTATGTTACACTTCTTCTTGCATCTCTTTTAAAGTTATAAAAGCACAATAGGAGAAAGATTTGGGAATACACTTAACATCAGAACAATGGGAAACTATTCTGAGCCGCTCAAACAATCTTTCAAAATGTGTCAGGTATAAAATTATACAAATCAAGATTCTGTTCAGATCCTACATCACCCCACATAAACTTAAGAAAATGAATAATGACTGTACAAATAAGTGTTGGCATGGGTGTGGAATGAATGGAACTCTCATCCACTTACTGTGGCATTGCCCAGAAACACAGACATTTTGGTTAAAAATAAGAGATTATTTAGGTAAATTATTCAAAATCAATTTTCCATTGGATCCAGCAGTGGGCCTTCTGGGAAAACAGATAGAGGGAGCAGCCACAAAAAAACTTCAGTATTTGTTAGAGCCTTCCTTTCAGCTAAACGACTAATTCTTACAAACTGGAAAGTGAAGAAACCAAATTGTTTTGACATAGATAACTGGCAGAAGGACTTTCTAGAACTTGTTTCTATGGAACAAGCAGCCTCTGTTCTGCAAGATCTGGGCAGTGACCACACAGATCCTCTGAGTCAAATCATGTCACTCTTGAAAGAAAATTAAACTGATGAGGATGTATCCTGATATAACACTGACAATGACAAGCCATTTCGCTTACTTTTGTTTATTAAATTTTACTTAGTTATTCATTGTGTGTGCGTGTGTGTGTGTGTGTGTATGTGCATGTATGTGTTGTTGCTGCTGTTGTTTTTGTTTGTTTGTTAATTTTGTTGTACTGTATTTGAAAATAAAAAAACTTTTGTGAAAAAAAAAAGCGTCCTTGGATACTCTGAAAGGCGCTATATAAATTAAATGTACTAGTGCAGTGCCCGTAGGAAATATGTGTTCCTATAGAAAAGTGGGAGGTTAAGAAGCACTTTCACTGATGGCCAAATGAGGCTGTTTGAAGGTGGAACATCAGGGATATTTAGGTTTGTTGTGAAATCCGATATTCCAGGTTATAATTGGCCGTTTGTGACTATTTTTGATTTTGCCATTATATTTCACCTTAAAAACTATTTACTTGGTGTGATTATTTTCAGCACAACCTCACATGTGTGACTGTACAGTTATTTTTGTCATTATGACATACTGTACTAACACAATAGACCTAAAATCACAAAAAAAACCCCATAAAATCTGAGTAGAAAAAGTTAGATTTTTTTACTGTGAAAACCACAAATATGTTTAACAAACCCTTTTTATTACTTATAATACAAATATAAATTGTTGTTTGCTGAATATGTGCATACATTTAAAAAATTTACAAAGTTATGTGTAACTATTTACATTTAAATGCAGGCAATGCTCAGGTCTGCCTGAGCTCCTTCCAGCTGAATAAAGAGCTGCACTGCCTGCTTCAAATTCAGCTTCTCTTGTTTTGACTCATTAAACAAAAAAACGACTCCACTACACACTAAACACACGACACCAAACACTACATAACACACTTACTATACACTCCAAACACGCTAAATGTCACAAATCTCTCAACTCTCAATATCGCTGTCAGTACACTGACCGTCGTTGCCTGTCAATCATCCGCCGACGTCCCTCCCACAACTTCCTGTTGCTCTACAACCAAACTTGCTGCTTGAACACTTTCGTGACAAAAGCCCCTTTTTACTGTTTCTTCTGCACCAGACACAAAGCAAACGTGACTGCAATGTTCGCGAAAAAGCGTGGCTGACATTATTTCGTCCGGTCCGTTGACTCGGGAGGTGGGCCGTGTAAGTTGGCTAGCAACTAGCTACACACGAACATCCACAGATTCCGATTCCACTTTGTTGTCCGCGCGTCTCAGACTCGGTCCAGACTCGTTTAGTCTCATTAATCCACAACAGTCAGTTTAGATGCACAGAACAGAACGGACCGAATCGCCGGCAAAATCCCGGTCCAGCTCGCGCCGCTGCAGGTATAAATCCGCTTGTCTCTGAATGTGTGTTGTGGAGTCGAGCTCTGCAGTGATTGACTCTGGTGCGTACGTGACTGTGGTGGCTCCGGTGGACAATGCTGGCAGAATTCGTAAAGCATTTATGAAATCATTTATTAACGGTGTCATTGCAGTCCAAACAAATGTGACGCCGCACACCCTTGAACCACGCAGCAGCCATGTTGAAACTCTCAGGTCTCAACATGTCTGATCCTGATCCGCAGAGATATTTGAGGAACACACGCACAGACAGTCAGAGATTCCTTGCTTTTATAGAGAGATTATTATTATTATTATTATTATTATTATTATTACTACAAAGTATGTGCCTATGCTTAATTAATATCGTATTGGTCTGACTGTATTTATCATTCTTTTAATGTTCCACTGGGGACAAAAATACACTGTATCAGCTGTATACACAAACTGAGATAAAAACAAAATGTGACAAGTCATTCTAGTTTTTATTTTCCATGCTGTGTTATGTGTTTGACCTTGTCAGTGATATCTCCAAATTTTGCAGGACTCACAGGTCCGAATCATACACTTACAGCAAATTGTTCCAGTATCATCTGTTACAACATCAAGAAAAGAGTTCTGTCTAAGTAGTTTTCAAATTATTATATATATATAAAAAAAAAGAAGAATGATTTCTCTTCCTCTCAGCCACTCTGAACCTTGAAGGGGAGAGCTGAGGTCACTTTACTCTTTGCGTTTCTCACTGTTGTTTTGTTTACCGTCGCATCTTATATCAAACTTTTGGAATTGCAGTACATTTGCTTCAGATAAATATTGTGTACAAGTGCACAGAATACAAATTAGTCCAAAGAATATTTTCACAGAAATAGTAATACAAATCATTCATTTTGGGGACCAAAAATCAATTCAAAGATTAACTTGAATTGTGTACACACACACTGTAAAACTTTTTCAAGTTGAAAAACATGCAGGCAAACTTGAGAGAACAAAGAGATACTGAGATGGAGGAAGACACGCTGAGTGAGTGTTCAAGGACTCGTACATGTAGACAAGGAAATGTGAGAGAGGACAAATTAATAAAACTAAATGAGAGACATTATTATTGTGCACGTAAAATAATTTTTTTGGCTCATATTAAAACGTGTGATTTAAATCAGCTCGGGTAACTGTCAATCACTGTTTTACAATTAAGTAGAACAACAATATAGCAGCTTCACCTCTCAGCAAAGTCATCAGTTGGGGTTACACACACACACACACACACACACACACACACACACACACACACACACACACACACACACACACACACAATGAGTGACTCTCCGACACTGCAGCGTTTTTGTCGATCGACCACATTTGATCTGAATGTAGTTAATTGTTTATCTGAACATATTTATAATTCTTTAATGTTCCACTGAGGAAAAAAAATAAACAACATCAGCTGTATTCACAATCTGACATCAAAAGAAAATTACATTTAAGTATTTATTTTCCATGCTGTGTTACACTGTGTTTGACCTTGGCAGTGATATCTCCAAGCTTTGCATTCTATCTTTGTATGTGCATGATGGTAGATAATAATGAACTTTCTTTTTCTTATTTCTTACTGCAGTTGTCAAGGATCATCATGGACTGTGATGAAGAAATTAAACAAGCTCTACAAAACAACAATAAAACCAAAGCTATTGCGAAGATACAAGAGCATCTGGACAAGGAGAAGAACACTCCACTAAATATTGCCATCACAGGAGAGACCGGCTCTGGTAAATCCACCTTTGTTAATGCCTTTAGAGGCATAGACAACACGGCTGAGGGAGCTGCTCCTACTGGGGCTACAGAAACCACCTCAGAGCCTACACCATATCCCCATCCAAAGTATCCCAATGTTACACTGTGGGATCTTCCAGGTGTTGGCAGCCCCAAGTTTCCAGCTGATCAGTATCTGAACCATGTTGGATTTGAGAAGTTTGACTTCTTCATCATCATCTCAGACACTCGCTTCAGAGAAAATGATGTGAAACTGGCTCGGGAGATCCAGGAGATGAAGAAAAAGCTCTACTTTGTTCGCTCAAAGATTGACGATGTTTTACGAGCTGAGAGACGGAGTCAGAGAGAGTTCAGTGAGACCAGGACTAAGAAACTAATCAGGGACAACTGCATTCAAGGTAAATGACTTATGGAGTCATTAACAATAACTGTGAGATTGATAACTGGATTTCTATTATCAAAACCTGACAAGCTCAGTTGTCACAGTAAAGAAGTGAGTGCATTTATTATGTTAGACATTATGTTTATCTGACCTCAATACACACTCAGTACACATAATTTTCTAGCATATGGATCCGTTATCTGTCAAAAATCCAGCAAAAGGTGGCTGCTTAGACTTTCACCTTACACACATGTTGTGTACAAACACAATCTCATGGTTTCTGCATTTATTAAACTAATAATCACATTTATTCCCTTTGTGACACAGGTCTTCAGAAACAAGGTATTCAGTCTCCACAGGTCTTCCTGGTGTCCAGCTTTGACCTCCACCTGCATGACTTCAGTCTCTTACACGAGACACTAGAGAGAGAACTTCCAGAACACAAGAGGGACGCTCTGCTGTTTGCCATGCCCAACATCAACCCAGTGATCATCAACAAGAAGAAAAAGGCTTTCCAAGCCAAAATAAAGTATGTTGCTAGTGCTTCTGCACTTGGAGCAGCTGTACCAGTTCCTGGACTTTCTATTGCTGTTGATGCAGCTTTGCTGGCTGGTGTTGTCACACAATACGTATTTGGTTTTGGTCTTGATATCCCATCACTGAAGTATCTGGCTGAAAGCTCAGGTGTGTCATATAATGATTTGAAGGCTGTCATCTTTTCACCACTGGCTGCAGCTGAAATAACCTCTGAACTTATCCTAAAGGTGTTAAGTCAGTGTGCATGCACAGTTGTATTAATGGCAGCAGAGGAAGTGTGCAAATTCATTCCAATAATTGGAATCCCAGCAGCAATGGGCCTGTCTTTCACCACAACTTACAGAATTTTGAATATTATACTTGACAAGCTTGCTGCTGATGCACAGAGGGTGTTTGAAAAGGCCCGGGGCGGAAACACCACTGAGTGATATCATCATAGACTGGTTTTAGTTGTACATTTAATGGTGCTCTGATCAGGATTTTTGGGGATCAGTGGAAGCAGTAATGGCTGATACTGATTAAAAATCAAAAGGACGTTTCTTCACTTTATTGTCATCTATAGTTGTTATTAGTGGTGTTGTAAATTAACTATTTAAATGTTGAGGAAAAACAGAATGAAAAGTCATAACTGTAGAAAGACAATCTAAAAAAAAGACAGATAATTTATGAAAAATTCTGTGTCTCATTCTCAGTTGTCTCAGTCTTTGTGCCCTGAAGCCACTACACCACTACCTGCTCACTGCTTGATATGATTAATTTACTGTAACCTTGCATTCATTCAATTGCAGTCCATTGTTTAAAACTCTGTTAGCCATTAACTCTGTACAGGGCGTGTAGGAGCTTGTGAATATATTACACTGGTTAAACCAAGAGGGCACTAAATATCTGTACTGATATTAGCAGAGGTGGAGCTAGTTAGCTGTTAGCAGCCAGGGAGCAGCAGAGTCCTGCGCTGTGTGTGGCTGCGGCTTTGTAGCACAAACAAACTGTCTCATGTGTTTATCTGACGGTAAATGAACGTTTATCAGCCGATAACGATTGTTGCCTCCTGATCAGAACACCCTTATGTACATTATAATGAACTGAAACTGGTTGTTTTATCATTCAATGAGAGAGTTTGCTCATGTCGGAGATCTATGCAAAAATGTATATTCTTTAATTAGCAAGTGTGTTTTTACTGAATGGTGTTATTGCTACAGCTTTGAAATGATCACAGTGTACAAAGTGTGACTGTATGTTGTGTTGAAGACACAAATTTGACCACAACCTAGAATTTCTTTAAATTCAATTCAGATTCATATTCAGAAATATAGGTTTTACATATGATTTTTAACTATGAAATGTTTTTTTTTATCATTACCTTTCCTTTTCATTAATGATGTTTTTGTGTGTGTGTGTATTTTATGAATCATTTAAAGTTAAGATCAAGTATTTGTATCACAGCAGTTACAGCTTTTCTCATTTCTATAATATCTGAAGCTCTTTCAGCATCAGACAGATTTTAGTGCAGCTGTTCAGTCACTTTCTGTCCAGTCACAGTCTGTGATGAGCAGATCTACAGTAGTTCTCTAGAAGCAGCAGGAAGTAAGTTTTTAAACAATCTAAAAATCAAAATCAAGGAAGTTCTTTTTTTTTGCCATGTAATCTGACTCGTATCACAAGTAAATTCTTGCAATCATTTCTGAAGTGGGTTCAACTGGAGCCCTTAATTGTTTTACTGTTGAATATAAGTTCACAATGACATTAAATGTTGACCAAGATTAAATGTGTTGTTGAATTCAAACACTGGTTGCTGCCGAGGACTCAACCTGTGCAGAGACACACTAAGGTTGAGTCCTCAGCAGCGACCAGTGTTTGAGTTTCATTTATTATGTCAGGTTTTATTTTCAATATCAATTTATATTTCGTTGACACAATTTCATGTGACAGTTTAGCCTCATAGTAAGACTCTGACCCACACTGGTTCTTCCACATTCTTTCTTATTTTCAGGTTCATCAGCCATTAACTGCTCTGATGTTTCATTTAAATTTAAGAGCCTACAAGTCTTAGACGACCCTCGACTCAGAGAGAGAACCTGAAATGCTTCCATAAGTTCAAAATACAGAAATTACCTCAGAGAGTCTTGTAGGCCTGTTGCTGTCAGCAATAATTCCACATCCTGTTTCAAACCAGGAACAATTTGACTTAATTAGTCAAAGTGTACGTCACTGACTCCATGAGGTCACTCAGGAAACACTTTCCCTTCTGAGGAATTTCAGCCAAACTGACCTGAAAGTGTATTAATTGTTATAATTGTGTGTGTTTTTTGTTTTTGTTTTGGGTGATGTTGTCCACTTCTGCTATAAGACACAGTGATAGCATGCTAACATTCATCAATTAAATCAAATTATTGGTGTATAAAATGTATTGATCTCAGTGGCTATTTTGTCAACATAATACTTAATTACAAAGAATTATCTGTCTCCTAATTACATCTTGATTTTATTTTCATTTGCTCATTTTGATTGACCAGCAGCTTCATTGCTCAAAATATTAAATTTCTAATTTTATCAATTATCTGGATGTTTGTAATTTTTGTCTGATCCAAATTGTTTACACACTATTTTTCTGATAGTTTCAGCACTAATTAAGTGAATGAGATCCTAGAAGTAGCGCATCAGTGGAAGATTTAGGCTGTGATCCTGTTAACTAACTCAGAATAACAATGTGCAGCAGAAACAATCTGAGCCAGGTGCATTGTGGGGATTCTTCAGTGTCACGGTGGGTTTGGTCACAGAGAACACATTCACTCTGCAGCTGAATGAAGCTAAATACAGTCCAAACTGCTCAGAGGAGACATTAATCCTGCACAGTTCACATACAGGTTACTGAGGACTCAACCTGACGTCTTAATTAACACACACACACATCAAGCCAACATGCAACTCAACCTAAACACACAAGATTATTTAAGTGTCCAATAACTTTATTTTCAGTGAGTGCTGTATGCTGTGTTTTCACCACAAGGGGGCACCTGTGAGTCCTGTTTAGTGAGACAAATACCTGCACTGCATCTTTAGATGAATATGACTCTTATTCCTGCTGTCATCTGTTTTAATTTCTGTTAGTAAAGACAAAAACACAAGATTATTGGACTGCACAGCCACACCTGGATCTTTACCTGAATAAGTCAACACACACTGAATGACTTAAAAAGGACTCACAGTGAAGAGTCTGCAACATCATCTGAGCAGCAACCATTCATTTAGCTGTTTAACCTGATAAACTGTTATTGTGAACATTCATGTGAATGTTTGAACTTCACTAAAAAGCTTTAACTGAATTGTGTGAAGCTGGTTTTATGTTACAAAATCATTGTGTTTGGATTTCTGCCTGCTGAGCATTGAACATTACACGACTTTCTCTCACCTCTTGTGTGAGAAGTGAGAGAATTTAAAAGTACATAAACTCAATTTATTTCACAAAAGAGGCAAAAGATCTTGATGAAAGTCAATATTTATCTTAATATGTTGATTATATCATATCTTTCTCACAACATCTATAAATGTTTGACTTTTTTTTACATGATTTCAAATAAATAAATAAATATAAATATTCATATATGGAATTCAACATGTTCCCTTAATATTGGGATTTGTGACCATAGAGAAGTTTCATGAGAAACATGAGTTTTTTAAATGTGTGAAACAGAGTGAAACAAAAGATTTGTGGGATTTGTTTTTCTTCTTGTGTGTTCAGTTCAAAATGAGAAAGAAATGTCTTGTGAAAATTAAAATATTCAACACATGATTTTCTTTTTTCTAAGGAAAAAGATGCTTTCACTTGGTTTCATCATGAAACGTGATGTTTTGTCCCCATGAAAAGTTCTTTTTCACATGTTTTCACAGACTGGGAAAAAACAGGATTAGAAAGATTATCCTGGCAAAACTTATTTTTATCTGTCAGATCACAAGTCATAAACACAGGAGAGAAATAATTTTGATCATTTAACGGATCACCAGAAACTAAACATTTCCCACATGGCCCCTCGGGGCTTCCGTAGAACGGACGTACAGACAGACAGTTGAGCTCTGCAGGTTTGAACCTTTAACACTGAACTGTAGCTGTTGTTTCCTCAGTCTCTGTCCTCAGTCAGAAGACCTTGAATTATTGGGCATTATACATAGAAATGCAGTAAATATTGTTGGTTTTCAGCTGATGCTCTTATTTCAGATGTAGGACTGATTTTTTGCCCCAATTTTTCACTCTACAGAAATAAAAAAGACATCACAGAGTTCAGAAATGTCTCTCGTTACTCAGTATATAAATACTTTTTTCTAGTCTCTCAGGAGTTTGGGAGGTGGGAGAAGTCCCATTCTTTCTAACTGTCATGGTTCATTTTGTGTTATGTTTTGATATCATCGTTCTGTGTCTTGTGTTGTATTTTTTGGATTTCCGTGCCCTCTTGTGTCTCCTGTGCATTCCCATTGTTGAAGTTTGTCTCCCTCTGTCTGTCAGTGTTTTCTCCTCTGTGCTTTCCCCCTATTTACCTCACCTGGCCTCCTCCCTCTCCTCACCTGTTCCTCGTCTCGTCATTAGTGTGTGTGTATATACTCTTTGTCTTCCCAGTTTGTTGCTTCTGGTTGGTGTCTGAGTGAAGTCCTTGAGTTTCTTCTTGCGTCTCCAGTCTCCCATTTTGGTATGTTTTGACTTGCTTGCTTTTCGGTTGTACTTTGTCTTGCTGTTTTGTTGCTACTTTGGTTTTTGGTCCTCAGACTAATTTCCATTTTGTGGTCCTTGGTTTTTGTTTTGCATTCAGCTTTGGTTTTAATGAAGCTCGCTTTTTGTTCCTCCATATTCTGTCTCCTGTGTGTAAGGAGGTGGACCCAAATGCAGTTCGGGAGGGAGCATTTTCAACTTTGGTTCTGCTACTGCTCCAGAATATGTACAGCTAGAGAAACTGGTCAGCTATCAAAATGTTCACCTTTTTAAAGCCTTTTCAGCCTTGAAATCTTCAGCTTTAATACTTCAGCTTTTAAATCAGCTTTTTCTGCAATGCCTTGACCGTTCATTCTCCTATAGCTTTATGCATTTCTAGCACATTCAGCAGGTTTTCCGAAATCACTTCAGCCGTCAGCATTCACACTGTATTTTTGCAGGAAGTGCAAATGTTTCTAGTTCTTTAATGTTCAACTGGGGACATAAATACACCATATGAGCTGACATCATAATTAAAAGTGGCAAGTAATTTCAGTATATATTTTCCATGCTGTTATACTGTGTTTGACCTTAGTTGTGATATTTGTCCAAACTTTGGATTCTATTTATGTTTGTGCATGATGGTAGATAATTGTGTACATTCTTTTATGTATTCTTTACTACAGTTTTCAATGATCACCATGGATACTCCATATGACTGTGAATCAGTTGAAGAAATTGAAGAAGCACTACAAAACAACAATCCATCCAAAGCTATTGCGAAGATACAAGAGCATCTGGACAGGCAGAATAACACTCCACTAAATATTGCCATCACAGGAGAGTCCGGCTCTGGTAAATCCTCCTTTATTAATGCCTTTAGAGACCTAGACAACAGAGCAGAGGGAGCTGCTCCTACTGGTTGTGTAGAAACCACCACAGAGGTTACACCATACCCCCATCCAATGTATCCCAATGTTACACTGTGGGATCTTCCAGGTGTTGGCAGCACCAAGTTTCCAGCTGATCAGTACCTGAAACATGTTGGATTTGAGAAGTTTGACTTCTTCATCATCATCTCAGCAACTCGCTTCAGAGAAAATGATGTGAAACTGGCCCGGGAGATCCAGAAGATGAAGAAAAAGTTCTACTTTGTGCGCTCAAAGATTGACAGTGATTTATACAATGAGAGACAGAGTCAGAGAGAGTTCAGTGAGACCAGGACTAAGGAACGAATCAAGGAAAATTGCATTCAAGGTAAGTGACTTATAGAATGATTTACAATAAATATGAGTGATTAGTGCTGTACAGAAATTCTATTTGGAGGAATGTTCAGTAAAAGTAACAATAAGTCACCCAATGCAGGCGTCTGATTTACACAATTAAAACTGTTAATGATTCAATTCATCCACCTCCTTAAAGGAAAGCACATGAGGTCACAGCAGTGGTGAGAAGAAATCAAGGGGAGCATAAAACAAACTTGACAAGTGCATATTAATGGGTTTTATTAATTAAAAAAAAATGGTTTCATTTTATTAAACTAATTAAACAATGTATTCCTTTTGTGTCACAGGTCTTCAGGAACAAGATATTCAGTCTCCACAGGTCTTCCTGGTGTCCAGCTTTGACCTCCACCTGCATGACTTCAGTCTCTTACACGTGACACTAGAGAGAGAACTTCCTGAACACAAGAGGAACGCTCTGCTGTTTGCCATGTCCAACATCAGCCAGGAGATCATCAACAAGAAGAAAGAGGCTTTCCATGACCAAATAAAGTGGTATGCTACTCTTTCTGCAGCTGCAGCAGTTGCACCAGGTCCACTTCCTGGGCTTTCTGTTGATGCAGCTTTGCTGGTTGGTGTTGTCACACAATATGTCGTTGGTTTTGGTCTTGATATCCCATCACTGAAGCGTCTGGCTGAAAAAACAGGGGTGTCACTTAATGATTTGACGGCTGTCATCACTTCACCACTGGCTGCGTGCAAAATAACCATTAATCTTATCATGGTGTTAAATGAATGCGGATGCACAGCTTCATTAAGGCGAGCAAAGCAATGGCTCAGCTTCATTCCAGTAATTGGAATCCCAGTTGCAATGGGCCTGTCTTTTGAGATGACTTACAGTACTTTGAATGACATACTCAACAAGTTTGCTGATGATGCACAGAGGGTGTTTGAAAAGGCCCTGTTCTCTAACACCGCAGAGTGATATCATAATAGACTGGTTTTAGTTGTACATTAAAGGGTGTTCCGATCAGGGTGTTTCTTCACTTTATTGTCATCTATAGTTCTTAATAGTGTTGTAAATTTGCTAACAAATGTAGAGAGAAAAAAAACTTTAATAATGATTGAAAGAAAGTTGAACAAAATGAAAAGTCAAAACTGTAGAAGGAGAATCAAGAACAAGTCAATAGGACAGATAAAATAGGAAAGATTCTGTGTCTCATTCTCAGTTGTCTCAGTCTTTGTGCCCTGCAGCCACTACACCACTACCTGCTCACTGCTCAACGTCATTTATTTACTGTAAACTGAAATTGCTGTCAGCTGTTTAAACTGTCAGCTGTTGGCTCTGAACTGGGCTCAACCAGACGGCGTCACATCGTCCCCTCACTCAGGGGCGACAGAAAATAATACTTTTCTTGAAAAGACAATCCCAAATCATACATTAAATGGGTGACTTCCAACTACAATATGTTGATTACAAAAGAGATCTTATGATGTTACCATAGTTTTCTCTCTCCACAGCACTGACTGGCCTCTTAGTGAGAGACCAAACATTAATGTTTCTTGGTACTGGTCCTTCTATGCCCTGAGTCACTCTGAGTCATATCTGTACTGATATTAGCAGGGGTGGAGCTAGTTAGCTGTTAGCAGCCAGGGAGCAGCAGAGTCCTGCGCTGTGTGTGGCTGTGGCTTTGTAGCACAAACAAACTGTCTCATGTGTTTATCTGACGGTAAATGAACGTCTATCAGCTGATAACGATTGTTGCCTCCTGATCAGAACACCCTTATGTACATTATAATGAACTGAAACTGGTTGTTGTATCATTCATTCAGTTCTCACTGAATAGTTGATAGTTTGATGATAGTTTGTGTATTCTATGAATCATTTAAGGTCAAGATCAAGTATTTGTATCACAGCAGTTGTGATTGTGGGTTCAACTGGAGCCCTTAATTGTCTTACTGTTGAATAGAGGTTTACAATTACATTAAATGTGTCGTTGAAATTAAAACCTGTTTGGCACCTTCAGTCGCTCACCTGTGCAGAGGCACACTAAGGTTGAGTCCTCAGTAGCGACCAGTGTTTGAGTTTCATTTGTCAGGTTTTATTTTGATGCCAACATTTTATGTGACAGTTTAGCCTCATAGTAAAACTCTGACCCACACTAGTTCTTCCACATTCTTTCTTATTTTCAGGTTCATCAGCCATTAACTGCTCTTATGTTTCATTTAATTTTTAAGAACCTAGGAGTCTTTGACGACCCTCGACTCAGAGAGAACCTGAAATGTATCCAGAAGTTAAAAATGCAGAAATTAACTCAGTCTTGCAGGCCTGTTGCTGTCAGCAATAATTCCACATCCTGTTTCAAACCAGGAACAATTTAACTTAATTAGTCAAAGTGTACGTCACTGACTCCATGAGGTCGTTCAGGAAACACCTTCCCTTCTGAGGAATTTCAGCCAAACTGACCTGAAAGTGTATTAGTTGTGTGTTTTTGTTTGGGTGATGTTGTGCAGTTCTGCTATAAGACACAGTGGGAGCATGTTAACATTCACCAAGTCTATCAAATTATTGGTGTATAAAATGTATTGATCTGTGGCTATTTTGTTGACATAACACTTAATTACAAAAAATTATTTCTCTTGTAATTTCATTTGCTCATTTTAATTGACCAGCAGTTTCATTGCTTAAAATATTAAATTTCCAATTATATGAACTATCTGAATATTTGTCATTTTTGTCTGATTCAAATTGTTTACACACTATTTTTCTGATAGTTTCAACACTAAGTGAATGAGTTCCTAGAAGGAGCTCATCAGTGGAAGATTTTGGCTGTGAGTCAAGATTATTTAAGTGTCCAATAACTTTATTTTCAGTGAGTGCTGTATGCGGTGTTTTCACCACAAGGGGGCACCTGTGAGCCCTGTTTAGTGAGACAAATACCTGCACTGCATCTTTAGATGAATATGACTCTTATTGCTGCTGTCATCTGTTTTTAATTTCTGTTAGTAAAGACAAACACAAGATTATTGGACTGCACAGCCACACCTGGATCTTTACCTGAATAAGTCAACACACACTGAATGACTTAAAAAGGACTCACAGTGAAGAGTCTGCAACATCATCTGAGCAGCAACCATTCATTTAGCTGTTTAACCTGATAAACTGTTATTGTGAATATTCATATGAATGATTGAGCTTCACATAAAAGCTTTAACTGAATTGTGTGAAGATGGTTTTATGTCACTAAATCAATACGTGGATTTTTGGCTTATGTTTCTGGATTTCTCATGTCAGGCTCAGGTTTTTAATGAGAATTGGATATTTTATAGAGTAACTGATTAAATAATAATCAGTAAAATAATATGAATGAATGCTTTAAAAGGTGGTGTAATCCAGGCCTCCAGTACATGTTCAGCATCATTCTTTGGTATCTATGGACTCCCCACGATATACAAGGAAGGAGCACCAACTGAGTTGATTTGTTAACAGGAGGAGTTATGTGCTTCTTCTATGCCCTGAGTCACTAACAGCTTTCTGGTAGGAGCTTGTGAATATATTGCTGGTTAAACCAAGAGGGCACTAAATATCTGTACTGATATACGCAGAGGTGGAGCTAGTTAGCTGTTAGCAGCCAGGGAGCAGCAGAGTCCTGCGCTGTGTGTGGCTGTGACTTTGTAGCACAAACAAACTGTCTGGTGTGTTTATCTGACGGTAAATGAACATTTATCAGCTGATAACTAACCCTCCTGATCAGAACACCCTTATGTACATTATAATGAACTGAAACTGGTTGTTTTATCATTCAATGAGAGTTTGCTAATGTCAGAGATCTGTGCAATAATGTATATTCTTTAATAAGTAATTGAGTTTTTACTGAATGTAACTGCTGTTACAACAATGAGATTTAAAATGCTATTGATCACAGTGTACAAAGTGTGCCTGTCGTGTTGACATTTTTTTTGTTCATTTTATTAAAATGTCCATAGAATAAAAGTTTGAAGATAATTTCATTTATACTTGGCTGTCTTTTGTGATTTGCATGTCACCACGTACAGCTGCAAAAGTTGTTGATTTCCTTCTCTGTAAAATTAAAGTGAAAGTATGGACTTCAGAGAAGATGTAGCCTTTACTATAAATCTGTAAGTTTGTGTAGTATTGTAAAAAGTACCCAAAACTTGAATAATTACAGGACAGTCATGACTTTCTCTAAATTGTTCATTGTTGAAAGCTTAAAAAAAAAATCAAAACATTTTTTTTTTTTTAAATCTAATTTTACACAGAAGAAAACAAGGAAATAAAAAGCAGCTCAAACTCATGCTTGAAGTGAAGATTATCAAATTAAAATATAACTTTGGGAAAAGTGAAAGTCACTCATACCAATAGGACTCATCTGACTTTAGTTAAAGTATGAAAGTATCTGATATTAACAGCTGCTGGAGGCTTGAACTGAGCCAGATCTCCATGTGAACATATAAACTTGAGTTCATCCTGTAAACATTCACTGCTTCTTCATTTGAAATGCCTCCAGTAAATGCTGAGCATCATTCTTTGGTACTGACTGGGATCAGCTGTGCTCACAGGTAAATTTAACTCTTCATCTTATTGTTTAATTGCTAGCTGCAGGATGTTTTGTTAAAAAAGTTGAGTGTTTTGTTTAATGACTGCAAACAATGATAAAGTTGAGGTGGAAGCCAGCAGGAAGAACGGGAAGTCGTTGGAAGGAGACGAAGGAAACAGGAGATGCAGTTGTACATTTTATTTTCAGTATGATGACATTTTCTATGTTTCTTTGACAATACAGACAGTGTTAATCAGAAAATCACTCAAGTTCTTTAAAGTGTTTCACCTGCAGTGGCAGAGATGCTGAAGGGGTTTACCACAGCTTAAATGAAAGTTCATTCCCAAACAGAGAAATGCTTGTAGTCGGACCGATTTTGAAGCCTGTTCCCAGCACCTTTGCCTCTAAACCTCTTGGACCGACGCCGACACCGGTGTCTACTGCCAGTCCGACTTTAGCTTTCACTGGACCGGCACTGGCTGAAGCACTCGCCACTTCTGCTTTGGCCATGGCTTGAGCACCTGACCCCAAAGAGAGTCCGGCTCCTGCGCTGGCGTTGGGCCCCTTGGCCTCTGCATCAAAAACACTCCACTCAGCACGTGAATAACCCAGTCCTGCAGCAGCGTATGCTCCAGCCTTCGCATCCTCAGTAAGTTCATCAAATGCATCTGTACCTGCGTAGGCACCAGTAGCAAAAGCTTTACCAGGCCGCTCAATGGTTTTAACAAGCTTCAATGGTTCGGGGTCACTGACACAGATGTTTCTTCCTCTGTGAACAGAGAAACACTTCAATTAGTCACAAAGACGACTAGACAACAACGTGCCAGTGAAACATAATTATAATACTTCTAAATGCCAACAGTGCTTCATCCAGGATTTCAAAGTACAGTCTTACCAATTAAAAAACATACATCAGTCCACAGAACACATAACATCTGAAACCCTAAACGCTCATTGGTTAAACACATTATTTATTATTATTATTTATTTGTTTTCTCCAGTAACCTTCATTAATAGTATAAAGTTAATGTAGTTTGCTTTCTAGCCCCCAGAGCAGTGAGCATGTCACGGTCCACTCTCAGGAATCTTATGCAGTCGTTTTCTCATGATTAATCATCTTGTTATTCTGGAAAACAACCTTTGTTGGTAATGATTACGACATAAATAAAACAAATACAATTAATCACGGGAAGACAGAGGAAATAATATGTTAGACTCATAACTCTTTAGGGCTTCCGTACCATCTTCTGTACTGTTTTTCATTCTAAGTTTTTAGAAGTTTGGCCTTGTGGATTTTCCCTCCAGTGAGATCTGGCAGCTTGTAGTGACACTTTCATTTACTGAAGTCATAACTTAAGTCTCTTAGAATATAATCTGTCTCAACAAAACATCATTTTTCCTAAGGGAAAGTATGCACTTATATTTCTGGATGATGTTTGCTTACTTGACATCTTCAGGACGAGAAGTTTACTGTGAAAGAAAAAGAGAAAATGTCAGCAGCAGATAAAAAACAGAGTTCCTCTGTGAGACCAACCTCAGTGGAATACAAGTAACTGTGGTAATGAACATATTCTGTACAGATCTATAGAAAATGATATTTATAACACATTCAGACAAAAATGTATTTGTTCTTTAATGGTCAGTCAGCATCATTGTGTTAGTGAAGCTCCTCCATCATCTTCTGTGAGTCAGTTGAATAAACAAAAACATGAACAATGAATACAACAATAAACAAAACAATAACTGATACATGCTGCACTATTTGGTACAGATTGTAAATTACCAGTCAAACCAGCATGCATACATTTAGTTGAGAATCTTATATGATGGATTACTTACCTGAATACGGTCCCTTTGCTAACAGGAGAGGTTGTGTGCTGTGCAGGGGCGCCGCTAGGGATTTTGGGCCCCATGAAAAGAATCTTTACAGGGCCCCCAACACAGC
>CAEMYA010001497.1:0-16507 GCA_903131615.1 Diplodus sargus
TTCTGGTATTTCCTCACCCACCTCCAGTCTGTTGTCTTGTTCACTAACTAAGAGGTGGTTTAGGATCGGATGATCGTCCTCGAGACGATTACAAGACAACTTTCCTCAGTCAGACGTCACCTGATTGGATTCTTGTGTGTGTACTTATTAAATTCTGTATCTGTGATGAAGTTGATTTCTATCTTTCAGGGAACGAAGCTCGATTTATTGATCTTCTGATGGTGTGGTCATGTTGGGTCTGTCTGATCGTGATTTGGATACAACTGATCCAGTTTCTGTGAAGTGTTTTAGAGTTTATATTGTTTCATGCACTGCTCCTTTAGAAACCTGGAGTCTGGAAATGATTTGATGCTCAGACTCACACTTTCTTAGCACTTTCTGATTATTTCCAGGTTTACGTGACAATATTAGAGATTTTCGATGGTCTCAGACTTTTGGACCCCACTGTATAAGTATATAAGATATAATATTAGTTTAACTGCTTACCATGGAGGAGAGCTGAGTAATGATCATTCTCGGAGTCCACACGATCTGTGTTGGCGCTCTCCGGCTGGACTGGTCTACAAGATGTATCAAATACAACATATTTAAATAGGAACATAAAAATGTGTTGATGTTATGTTCAAAATGAGATGAGAGAGTTTTGCACCTACCTGACAAAGCATGAATCTGTGAAAAAGACATTTGCTGTTAGATGTGTAACTCAGTCTAAAATATGTCATTTCAGACAAATAAATATTCTCAAGGATTGTCAAGAAGTCACTAACAGTTAAACTAAATTGTCTTATTCTAGTATTTCTAACAGCTCCATGTTAAATAAAAGGTATAAACTGTACCATGTTCAGCTTCTTTATGCCCTCTGATTGTTTCATAGAGACAAACATCACCTACAGAGAAATAAATATGAAGACAAGGTTAGTTTACAATACTGGTTAAACAAACTAAGATTTTTTTAGATTACTTTAAATATAAAGTGTAAAAAATACAGATCAGTTTAACTGCTTACCATGGAGGAGTGCAGAGTAATTATCATTCTCGTAGTCCACATGACCTGCATCAGCGCTCTCAGACTGGACTGGTCTGCAACATGTATCAGATACAACACATTTAAATAGGAACATAAAAATGTGTTGATGTTATGTTCAAATTGAGATGAGAGGGTGTTGCACCTACCTGACAAAGCATGAATCTGTGACAAAGACATGTGTTGTTAGATGGTTGTTATACTGCTGTTCTATCTCATGAGATCAGAGTACGTTTGTGTATTTGAATTAGGGCTGTCAGTTTAACGCGTTAATTAGGTTAATTAATTACACTGCAAATTAACGCGTTATAAAAAATTAACGCAAATAATTCTGAGATTCTAAGTGGCAATTCAATGCGCGAGCATTTTAAATTTGGCCCATTGAATGACCCGTAGGCTACTTGGCAGTGGAACGTCACTGCAGCACCGAGGAACTTGTCGTGTGTTCCTGTTCGTCACTTACAGTAGGGCTGTGACGATACACTATCGAAGCTGAAATGGCGATACTCAGATCCACGAACCTGTCTCGCGCTGTGAGAAGGCAGAATCGCGACACAACTTCCAGTCCAGATCAGCCCTATGAGCTGTAAGTAACACTACACTAACACCGCAGCGGTCGTTCGCCAATTCTCCGCCGTTGTTCGTTCACACAGAGCGAAACATCGCTGTAAAGACGAACCGCTGCGTAATTCACACAGAAAGCCGGCGCTGCGGCTCCTAAAGAGACGTGACGGTACACGTCATGATGATGACGTGTGTGTTTTAAAGGGGTTTCCCGGTGTCTCCCCTCCCTGTCAATCAAAACCAACGGAGACTGTCTTCCGGGATAGAGTTCACTGAAGTCTCGGTCCGGAGGGCTGACCGTGAGGAGATTTTTTTCATCAGAAACACTCGGTGAGGTAACGTTTTTTTGCCGGTGACAGACGCATTGCAGAAATGTGAAGAGGAGTCTGTAGGACGGGCGGGAGGAAGGATGCTTCTCCACATACAGCTGTGGTATTTTTAACTTGTTGCCAAAGACAGTTACAGTTACTACGTTACCTTTGTTTGGTTCTGTAGCGTTTTGTTGTGGGACATTTCTCTGTATTAAGTTGAGTGAGGGATCTGTGCAGTTAACAGACCATCAGATAGACACGCCCTCCACAATACTGCACCTCTGATACTGTCAGACAAGTATCATATACATAAGTTATTGAAATGTTAGAGGCGAGCACATCGTTGCTCGGGCCTTTGAATATCAAGTTCTGCTCTTCTTAGTGTAATCCATTAATTAATAATGCAATACAATTTTGTAATGTCCTAGAATTCTTTATTTGGGTACCTTTAGCAGATATGAGATTAAAATGCGATTAATTAGATTAATTACAAATCCTGTAATTAATTTAGATTTTTTAATCGCCTGACAGCCCTAATTTGAATGATTAAAAAACATCTAATAGCAGAAGAAGAAGGTCTCACCATTGGACGCTCTGTAGCAAAACAAAACGAGAAGAGGAATAACAACAAGGATTCCACAAACCAGCCCAACAATCAACAGAACAGGAACTGAAGAGCTTTCAGGCCTGGACACTGCTGTGAAAATAGTGAATATGAACTATTAATAAACTCACATAACATGTTTGTAAAACTGACTTTGCAAAGTGCTTTAATTAATATCAGAGTCAACAGAATCCAACTAAAACTACTTTGAAATCAGTTCAGTATTCAGCTAATTTTATTTCACACACAGAAACAGTTCAAATTAAAAAGAAAATGGAAGAATCACTTTAATCCTACTCACCCTGAACTGACATCCAGCTCTGTGCTGACTCTTGTCCTGAGTGTTGACACTTGTAGAATCC
Source organism: Diplodus sargus (assembly GCA_903131615.1). Lineage (NCBI taxonomy): Eukaryota > Metazoa > Chordata > Actinopteri > Spariformes > Sparidae > Diplodus > Diplodus sargus. The sequence continues at coordinate 2,866 of CAEMYA010001497.1, forward strand.
TTCATCTGACTTTGACACTGCAGAGATATTTAACTCCCATCTGGTGTCATTTTGAATGAGTTTCTCATTGTGATAGAAAAACACAATGGAGTCAAATGTTTGTCTTCTTAATTTGCAGCTCAGACTAACAGAATCTCCCTCAGTCACAGGACGGGCAGGGCTCAGCAGGATCATATTTTTATCTGTTTAACAGTCAAAGAATACAAGGTTTCAGTCAGAGATCAGCTGGTCGAGGAACTTGAGAATGAGTGGATGTAGAGAGACGAGAAAAGATACATACTGGACTTTTCTCATTGATTTATCAGTGATCATAAAATCTGATGTTTTATCTTCATACACCTTGTGTGTCTTACTGTTCAAGAACCCTTTCAGCTGCTGAATCTGCAACCTCACAGCTAAATGTCACTAAATCCTTCACACTGGACTTTAAATGGTGATCATGGACCTAAAACTGAAGAACAGATCAGCCACAAATCTATATTCTATATTTATACATGGTTAAAATCACAGTGTAATCAAACACGTAACTATGTTTATTAAATGAAAACAGCTAATTATGGAGAGATCATGAAGCAGAGTGTTGGGCAGAACTCTTAACATGTCAGTGTACTGTACTCCTCAACACACAATGGGATGTTTGAAATAATAAGTCAAAGAAAAACAAAATGTAATAAAATCATACTCTGTATAGTGATGTTGACTGCGTTGCTGAACTCTCCTGATCCAGACTCACACCAGTACACTGCATCACTGAGCCAGTAAGTCTTTAGTTTGCATGTAGATCCAGTCATTGTCCCCCAGATGGTGCAGTATGACAGGTATCGGTTCTTATTAAACCGCTTCACTCTCCACTCAGTAGAGTTTCCCTCACAGCTCAGTGAGACAGAGTCAGAGGTGAAGTGTTGAGCTCTGTCAGGACTCACTGTGAGAGATGCTGATGAGTGAAGATCTGAAAAACAACATGTGATAAGAGGTCAAACAGAACGCAGAGATCTTTAGATTGAAAATGCCTCGATTCAAATAGCGTTTAGCTTTGTTTTTATTGCAACAAAGTAGTATCCAGACTAAAAGTACTTATTGCAAATGAGAGTAAAGTTTTAGCAAAGATATCATATCTCCCTGTCTGTGTTGTTGGTGAAACAGTGAGGACAGAAGGAAACAAGTCAATTCTGACCAGCCCAGTACGTAAAAGCACCCAATGAGGTGAAAAGCGTGAAGATTAATTTGACGTTATTGAGAGAAACAAGATCATAAGGTCACGGTAAGTTAATTTCTTTTTTTTTCAAGATACTGTTTGTTTATCATCCTGTAGACAAAAGATGAACAGAGCTGATATAACATCTGTTTCTTAAGAGATAGAAACAAACTGACCTGCAGACCAGACAAACTGAGGTTGACTGTAATGAGTGTAATACCCTGGATCTCCTCTTCCAGCTCTGCACACATATCCTGCTGTGTGTGTCTGTCCATGAACAATGTAGGAATCCTGTTCAGTCCCACTGCTGCTGCCAGGTAGCAGCTCATAGCTGTAGGAGTTGTCTGATGGATCAGGAACAGTCTTATACCAGTAGAACCTCCATCCTGCAGATTGATCTTTAACACTGCAGTTCAGAGTTACTGAGGCTCCAGCACTCAGCCATGATGGAGACACAGTGAGGACAGACTGGGGTTCTGTTGGAAAATTATGTTTAACTAATTCATTAATTATAGATTCAATACATAATTTAAAATTCTGTTTCCAAAACAAATGTCAAATTACCATTTTTGTATATAGTGACTGGATCACTGTACTCTGTGTAGTAAACTGGCTCTCCTCTTCCTCCTCTGCACCAGTAGACTCCTCCCTCTGAGACTCTGATTGGTCCAGCTGAGAGTTCAGAGGTCAGAGGTTCAGATGTTTTCTCTCCTCTGTACCAGAAGTATTTCCAACCAGATGATGATGGGTTCACAGAGCAGGTCAGGGTCACACTGCCCCCTACAGGAATGTCTCTGTCATCAGCCCTCAGTTCAGCCTTTGGTCTGTTTCCTGTTTGATTTAGAACAAAGACATAAAAAAGGAAATTAATGTCACTGTGATTTACTTCAGTTTATATAGTGCAGCCCCTACAGACAAGAAATACTTGAACTGTAAGACTTAAATTTGCACTAATATTAACACTGAATTAATGTATAAATACTGGACACATATTAGTTTAAACCTGGCCAAGGAGCTCTCTTACATGTCATGCCTCTCTCTCTTTTCCTGGGTTTCTTAATGAATTAGCTGCTGCACTACTGAATGTTACATTTGTGAAGGTAAAACCTTGTGTTTAAGTGTTGAAGAGCCAAGTTGAAGACTTTCACTGTGGTTTTTCATTGTTGAAAGACAACTGTTTAATGATCAATGATCTGTAGCCTCTTATCCTTTGCAGGGTCACAGGGTGATTATCCCAGCTCACATTTGATGAGAGCGAGGTTACATCCTGGACAGACTGTCAGTCTATCACACAGTGAACACAGAACACAGACTTCTTTCGTCACTTCAGGTCTGTCTGATCGTGCTTTGGATACAACTGATCAACTGGGACAACGACATTCATTTAAATTTCTTTCCCAGTCTACAACAGAGTCTAAAAGAAAATGCAGCAAACTAACCTTACCTGAGATCCAGCTCTGTGCTGACTCTTGTCCTGAGTGTTGACACTTGTAGAATCCTTCATCTGACTTTGACACTGCAGAGATATTTAACTCCCATCTGGTGTCATTTTGAATGACTTTCTCATTGTGATAGAAAAACACAATGGAGTCAAATATTTGTCTTCTTAATTTGCAGCTCAGACTAACAGAATCTCCCTCAGTCACAGGACGGGCAGGGCTCAGCAGGATCATATTTTTATCTGTTAAACAGTCAAAGAATACAAGGTTTCAGTCAGAGATCAGCTGGTCGAGGAACTTGAGAATGAGTGGATGTAGAGAGACGAGAAAAGATACTGACTGGACTTTTCTCATTGATTTATCAGTGATCATAAAATCTTATGTTTTATCTTCATACACCTTGTGTGTCTTACTGTTCAAAAACCTTTCCGCTGCTGAATCTGCAACTTCACAGCTAAATGTCTCTAAATCCTTCACACTGGACTTTAAATGGTGATCATGGACCTAAAAACTGAAGAACAGATCAGCCACAAATCTAAATTCTATATTTATACATGGTTAAAATCACAGTGTAATTAAATGCTTAACTACATTTATTAAATGAAAACAATTAATTAATAGAGAGATCATGAAGCAGAGTGTTGGGCAGAACTCTTAACATGTCAGTGTACTGTACTCCTCAACACACAATGGGATGTTTGAAATAATAAGTCAAAGAAACAAAATATAATAAAATCATACCCTGTATAGTGATGTTGACTGCGTTGCTGAACTCTCCTGTTCCAGACTCACACCAGTACACTGCATCACTGAGCCAGTAAGTCTTTAGTTTGCATGTAGATCCAGTCATTGTCCCCCAGGTGGTGCAGTCTGACGGGTGTCTGTCCTCAGGCGATAACCTCTTCACTCTCCACTCAGTTGAGTTTCCCTCACAGTTCAGTGAGACAGAGTCAGAGGTGAAGTGTTGAGCTCTGTCAGGACTCACTGTGAGAGACGCTGATGAGTGAAAATCTGAAAAACAACATGTGATAAGAGGTCAAACAGAGCACAGAGGTCTTTAGATATGAAATGACACAATTCAAATAGTCCTTAGCTTTTGTTGCAATAAAGTTCAGTATTTTGGTAAAATCATGATTTGAGTACAATTTAAATGACAGACAACAAAGTCACTACAGCTGCTGTAAACAGAAGTAGAGCTTCAGCATCTAGACTAAAAGCACTTTTTGCAAATGAGAGTAAAGTTTTAACCAAGATATCGTATCTCTCTCTGTTTCAGGTTGAAGACTGAGGACAGAAGGAAACAAGTCAATTCCACCCAGCAAAGTGGACAGTGTGACGTGAGACAGTCAAGATTATAAGACCACAGCAAATGATTATACTTTTTTCAACATACTGTATGTTTATCATCATTTAGAAAAAGATGAACAGAGCTGATATAACATCTGTTTCTTAAGAGACAGATACAGACTGACCTGCAGACCAGACAAACTCAGGTTTACTGTTATAAGTGTAAAACACTGGATCTCCTCTTCCAGCTCTGCACACATATCTTGCTGTGTGTGTCTGTCCATGAACAATGTAGGAATCCTGTTCAGTCCCACTGCTGCTGCCAGGTAGCAGCTCATAGCTGTAGGAGTTGTCTGATGGATCAGGAACAGCCTTATACCAGTAGAACCTCCATCCTGCAGACTGATCTTCAACACTGCAGTTCAGAGTTACTGAGGCTCCAGCACTCAGCCATGATGGAGACACAGTGAGGACAGACTGGGGTTCTGTTGAAAAAGGATTTTTCAGAATGAAAACATGTATTGATAGAGGATCAAACACATTCTGTACAAGCAATACACCCTCCAGTAGGCCCACCACCTGCAAGAGGGTTCAGACGGGGCCTGCAGTCTGATTTGGGTGGCGGTGGTGGGCGGGGACCCCAGCGACCCAATCCCCGGACGGTGACTCTAGCCATGGGGACATGGAATGTCACCTCGCTGCAGGGGAAAGAGCCTGAGCTTGTGCGGGAGGTTGAGTGGCACCGGCTAGAGATAGTTGGGCTCACCTCCACGCTCTGGAACCCAACTCCTTGAGAGAGGCTGGACTGTCTTCTACTCTGGAGTTGCCCGCAGTGAGAGGCGGCGAGCTGGTGTTGGCTTGCTCATAACTCCCCAGCTCAGTCGCCATGTGTTGGAGATCCCCCCGTTGAAGAAGAGGGTCGCCTCCCCGCACCTTCGGGTCGGGGATTTGTCTCTCACTGTTGTTTTGGCTTATGGCCCGAACAGCAGTTTAGAGTACCCAGCCTTCTTGGAGCCCCTGGGAGGGGTACTGGAAAGTTGCCCAAACTGGGGACTCCTTTGTTCTACTGGGGGACTTCAACACTCACATGGGCAGTGACACCATTACCTGGAGGGGTGTGCTTGAGAGGAACGGCCTCCCCGATCATAACCTGAGTGGTGTTCTGTTACTGGACTTCTGTGCTAGTCAGTTTGTCCATAATGAACACCATGTTCAAGCAAAAGGGTGTCCATCAGTGCACATGGCACCAGGATGCCCTAGGCCAGAGGTCAATGATCAACTTTGTAGTTGTGTCACCTGACCTCTGGCTGTGTGTCTTGGACACTCGGGTAAAGAGAGGGCCTGAGCTGTCAACTGATCACCACCTGGTGGTAAGTCGGATCCGCTGGCAGGGGAGGAAGCTGGACAAACCTGGCAGACCCAAACGCATTGTGAGGGTATGTCTCTGTCAGGGAGGTCTTTAACTCCCACCTCCGGGAGAGCTTTGACCAGATACCGAGGGAGGCTGGGGACATTGAGTCCGAATGGACCATGTTCTTTACTTCCATTGTTGATGTGGCTGTTTGGAGCTGTGGCTGTAAGGTCTCCGGTGCCTGACGTGGCGGCAATCCCCGAACCCGGTGGTGGACTCCGGAAGTAAGGGATGCTGTCAAGCTGAAGAAGTAGTCCTATCAAACCTGGTTGTCTCAGGGAACTCCTGAGGCAACTGACGGTTACCGGCAGGCCAAGCATGCGGCAGCTTGGGCGGTCGCAGAAGTAAAAACTCAGGGAGGCCATGGAGGAGGACTACCGGTTGGCCTCAAAGAAATTCTGGCAAACCATCCGGCGCCTCAGGAGGGGGAAGCAGTCCTCCACCAACACTGTTTACAGTGGAGGTGGGGAGCTGTTGACCTGAACTGGGGACATTGTTGGGAGGTGGAAGGAATACTTTGAGGATCTCCTCAATCCCACTGACACGCCTTCCATAGAGGAAGTCTATTTCAGGGTACTGGAGAGGAGAATTCAGCCGATAGTCGAACCGCGGATTCAGGAGGAACAATGTGGTTTTCATTCTGGCAGCGGAACACTGGACCAGCTCTATACCCTCGGCAGGGTGCTCGAGGGTTCATTGGAGTTTGCACAACCAGTCAACATGTGCTTTGTGGACTTGGAGAAGGCATTTGACCATGTCCCTCGTGGCATTCTGTGGGAGGTGCTCCGGGAGTATGGGGTCGGAGGCCCCCTGCTAAGGGCTGTACGGTCCCTGTAAGAACGGAGCAGGAGCCTGGTTCGCATTGCCGGCAATAAGTCAGACCTGTTCCCATTGCATTTTGGACTCCAGCAGGACTGCCCTTTGTCACCGGTTATGTTCATTATTTTCATGGACAGAATTTGTAGGCACAGCCAGGGGCAGTAGGGATTTCATCTCTGCTTTTCGCAGATGATGTTATCTTGTTGGCTCCTTCGAGCCAGGACCTCCACCATGTTTTGGGGTGGTTTGCAGCAGAGTGTGAAGCAGCTGGGATGAAAATCAGCACCTCCAAGTCTGAGGCCATGGTTCTCGACTGGAAGAAGGTGGCCTGCTCCCTTCGGGTTTGGGGAGAGCTCCTGCTTCAAGTGGAGGAGTTTAAGTATCTTGGGGTCTTGTTCACGAGTGAGGGAAGGATGGAGTGCAAGATTGACAGGTGGATCGGTGCAGCAGCCACAGTAATGCGGTCGCTGTAGTCTGTTGTGGTGAAGAGAGAGCTGAGCCGATTTACCGGTCAATCTACGTTCCTACCCTTGTATGGTCATGAACTTTGGGTCATGACCAAAAGAATAAGATCCCAGATACAAGCGACCGAAATGAGTTTCCTCCACAGGGTGGCGGGGCGTTCCCTTAGAGATAGGGTGATGAGCTCTGTCACTCTGGAGGAGCTCGGAGTAGAGCTGTTGCTCCTCCACATCGAGAGGAGCCAGCTGAGGTGGCTCTGGAATCTGTATTGGATGCCCCTGGGACGCCTTTCTCAGGAGGTGTTCCTGGCATGCCCCGCCGGGAGGGGACCCAGAGGAAGACCCAGGACACGCTGGAGTGACTATGTCACTCGGCTGGCCTGGGATCGGCTTGGGATCCTCATGGAAGAGCTGGAGGAAGTGTCTGGTGAGAGGGAAGTTTGGGTGTCCCTGCTCAGGCAGCTGTCCCCGCGACCTAGACCCGGATAAGCGGAGGAGGATGGATGGATGGATGGATGGATGGATGAACAATCAGTACATACTGAAGATTTACTTTTAATATATATATGTATATATATATATATATATGAGCCAGAACAGTCTTTTAATAAACTGTATAATCTTCACTTTGAAAGAAATGTGATGTGACTTACTGGCTGACACTGTCAGTTTGAAGGGATCACTCCAATCTGTTGAAGACTTTTCACTTTTCTTTCCTCCCTTACACCTGTAGACTCCACTGTGGGATGCAGAAACAGATCTAATGCTGAGTTCATTTTGATTTGAAGGTTTTTTTGAGCTGGTTGTTCTCCATTCATACTCCCACTTAGTGTCTCCTCCATCTTTGATGTCGCATCTGAGAGTGATCGTCTCTCCTCTGTGTATTTCAGACCAGTTTGGTTGCAGAGTCACAACAGCCTTGTTTCGAACTGTTCATGTTCAAGAATTTACAGAAAGGAAACAGAAATGTCAGAAGACCTGAGGGGCAAGTGATACATTAATTTCAGGTGATCCAATGTCTAAGTTCATTTAAATTTGTATTTTTTCATGTGTGACTAAGAGTGAAAAAAACATTTCAAGAGGAAATTAGGCTCATTTTGTTAAGTGTTTCTCTCTGTAATACTCATTTTGACCACAATCGGCTGAAGTGCACCATCACCATCATGTACTGATTAAGATGAGAATCATCCATGTTCCACCAAGGGAGTTTTAATTTCTCTCTGCATTCTGAACACAAGATGCATCTATTACAGTAAATGTTAGCAGGTTATGTAACATGACTTGATTTGATCTTGGATTAAGATTTAAGATTTGTGTCGGCTGATATTTTCATAACTGAAAAATGTTCACGGAATAATTATTACACTTCACTACATGCGAAAATACAGAAGTGCAAGTACATGAGTAACATTGTTGGTTTGAATGTTTATGACATTGTGGATCTGAATAATTGAAAAATAAATTCTCACTGGCCCCTCTGGGCTTCCACAACAATGACAAAAAGTTAAATCTACATCAAACATATATTGTAAACACATGTTTAGTTTTATCAGTCACTGACCTTCCCCAGGATGCATTTAGTTCAGACACTAGACTGTTTTGACCACAGCAATATGGAAGAACATTTTCCTTATCCTTCTTTGTTAGTGTTAGTGTGTCTAATGTCTAGTTTATCATGCAGACTAGATTCCTAAGTTGCACTCTTAATTTTGTTGTATTCTGATCTTACACTGACAACAAATCCATTCTGATTCTGAAGACCAAAACTTCCCCATGAACAGTGAAGTTTTTTGTCTGTGTTTTGCTTCATGTGTGACCTGTTAACAAGTGGACTCTTTTTGCAGTAAACTCAGCTGATTCTAAGCTAATTCTGCTAATTCTGTTAGAATTTTTTATTTGATTTAATATTTCCATATCTAACAAAGCATTTTGAACAGCTTTTTCTACACAGCTTCAGTGAACCAAACTAAAGCAGTTTTAGAGTCACTAAACTTATTCCAGTGTGAAGTCAGTGGTATCATGCAGAGCTACACTTTCTAACTAGCTTCCCTTAACAACTAAGCACTAATCCAGTCATTTCATAATGTGCACTGAATAAAATGAAACATATAAGGAAAACACAACTGCAGAAACAAGTGATGAAGAGCGATACAGTAGGTGGTAGGGGTTTCACCGAATAAACGAATAATCGACTAATCGACTATTCGACTATCAAAACCACTATTCGATGCTGTGTGTGACAGTCGAGTATTCGTCTTTTTCTTGTTTTTCTTTTTTTCAAAAGCCCAGTGCTGTAATAAAGGCATCTACATTAATGATCTACCGCAGATATGCAGCTGGGGGCTATCGATATGATAGTTTATACCTATTCCGACCACAAGCAGTCATATTGACCGCACAATCATTTCGCGGCTTTCATTGTTTTATTTTTCGCGCGGTTTGCTGCTTTCATTGTCTCTCTTGTCTCTAACTTTGTTAGCGGCCTCCAGCTGTGCTTCTTTGCGAATTTACTTCTGAGTTGATTATAATATAGATGCATCATAAAGCCTGGTTGGCACCATGGGCAAACAAACAAAACGGGTGTTCCCCCCTCCGTGAAACAGCGAGCGGAGCATTGTTAATCGTCATCTTCGGCCGGTCTGTCAGGCATTGACTGTAGTAGAGCGCCATCTCTAGGCAACCGGAAGTGAGTGAGCCGTATTACATGAACGCAGAAGCTGACGTGCAAAGAGCCCATTGGGTGTTTACATAAAAGAATAGAGAGTTTAAAATCTAGGTCAAAATGACGCTTACAGCCGTTCCGTGTTGGTATTCCGGCCGTTCTAACAGAGGCAAACTCAGTGACGAGGGTTAGGTCTGGCAGCAGTGGTGCCGCATGGATTGAAAAAAAAACACCAAAAAAACAGGCGAATATTCGACTATTAGTCGACTTTTGGGAAGTATTTGACGAATACTAAAATGCAGTATTCGTCAATGCCCTAGTAGGTGACATACAGGACAAACATAATCAGTCAATATAGAAAAGATAACTAGTCACCTTCAGCATGTCCGTACAGGAGTGTATTCAGCACTGAAATAAAGATTCAAACTTCATTAGACCAGAATCAAATACAAAATCCCGGTGGAGTTTCATCAGTGGCAACTATTGTTTATCAATCAACAGTATCACACATTTCTGTGATGATATTCTGCTACACAGCTACAGAGGTGGGAAACACATTTAAAACTCTTCAATATATAGAGGCCGAGTAAAATAAGCAATACATGTAATTCCACAGCTATATACATAATACCTTAGATCATATACTGTACATGCATTGTCCAAGTATGTGTGCAGAAGTGAGAGCAAAAGTAACTAGTTGAGTAATATACTTAACATAATCCTCCAATCTGAACCAAGACAAATCAGTAACAAAGTTCATGTCTACACAACTACTACACTGATATAAATACTGAACATCACATAGAAAGTCACAGATGTACTCACAGAATAACCCGAGCACACCGAGCAGAGTGTGCCCCATCTTCACATCCAGCACCCACACTGTCACTGATCAAACTTCTTACTTTGTATTAATAAAACTGCAGCAGAAACAAAAGAGAAGTTAACTTTATTATAAATGTGAGAGCAGAGTTTTTCATCAACTTCTTCATCTGAGCGCAGTTCTCACTCTGTTCTTGCTTCCCTTTCACACAAAGCTCAGACAACTGCAGTGATGTTGACCGCAGTTTACTTTGACATGTTTACGCTTCCTGGTCACTGTGAATACATTATTTGCTCATCTCTCTTGCGAAGATTTGTTCCTCATCCTTATTTCACAACCAAGACACATAAAGTCCTTGGATTTAACCATTTTACATCACACTAACATTATATTGTTAGCTAATCTGTACATGTTATGCCGTCCAACAGTTCTTGCACCCACAGTGCCTGTATTTCAATGAGGGTGTGTGTTGTGTGTACACACAGTGCAGTCAGAAAGTATTTAGGTACCTCCACCTTTATCACATTTTGTTATGTTGCAGCCTTATGCTAAAATCAATTACATTCCATTTCCCTCATCAGTAACTCATGATGTCAAAGCAGGAAGTAGTCAGGCCCCTTCTGGTGGACCTCATGGGACCTTATCTCAGAAAAAAAATGTACAGTGGTGAATGGTGAGAGACAAATTTCATTTCTGATGCAGTTTGAGTTGTGCTGCATTCAGAATAACTAATAACTGCTCAGAAACAGTCAGTGTTCTCATGATCTTGTTTACCTATGTCGGTCATATAGAGCCATCATTACTAAACTGTTCCTAAAATGTTCCTTGTAGTTCGAAGCTTTTTAAATCTTGCATTTGTCTCTACATAAAGTAGATCTCAGTTATGCCACTGTCTTTTAAATTGAAGGGGGTTTTCCATGACTGTTCTTTCTTAATATTTTCTCATGCTGGTTCAGATTTGAAAACTGATATTGGTCCTCTTAGTGACAACTTAATTTACCCACTGTCGCCAAAATATTTTTCCTATGATAAAACCTGTAAAGTTTGAGCCATAGAACTAGTAGTGAAACAGAGGGGAGCTGTGAGAGAGGGCTCTCTGCTCTCTTCATGCTCAATTCTGTTCATGAGGACAGTTGGTCTACGAGTTCAGTCACTTCCTGTAGGTGAAGTTGTGGCAAACCACCTTACAGTTAGACCATGAAAGGTTTCTGTGCTGGGGGGAGGAGACACTCTTCTCTACAGTACTGCCCTAAAACTGAAGAATTCTCAGATCAAGTCCTGCCAACTGAGGCAGCAGTAATCTATAGGATGATCTAATCTATCAGGAAGGAAACTCTCTCTCTGCAGCCTCACAAATCATGTGACCTCTCCAAAACTATTCCTAAATTTTTCTTGAGTAATGTGTAACCCAGTGTTATTTTATTGTTAAAACTTTTATTTTATTTTCATTTTTCAGTTAATGTGAGTCTTTCTGCCAGATATTGTTGTTTCCAATGTACAGTGAATGCATCACAGTGCCGCAAATGGCAGTTTTTCGCTAAGTATTGTTTTTTTCCCAATTTACTGTGAATGCACCGCAGGACTGCACACGGCAGCTTCGGTTAGCGAGGGAGAGAACTTTCTTCACCTCCTGTGAGAGTCGAAATGAGAAACGACTGGGAAAAAAACACAGTTTTATCACTGAAAATGTCCTTTTTGTAAGTTGTAAAGTGATATGGTCGAGTCCTGTGATGGTTTAAGTCAAGGAGAGTGGAATATTGTCAAGAATATCCTGGTGAGTTTTAAATGTAACGTTATGCATTTAGCAGCCTGTTTCTCGAATGTATGAACAAATAGTGTGAATCAGTGTACACTTTAAACTATAAAACCTGTCAGGATATGCTATTTTTTGTGGGGAAGTGATTGTTTTAAGCGCAAATGAGTTGTTAGCTGTGTTTGCAGTGAAAAGCTCAGCTAGCACACCTACATGTGTCTTCTTTTAGCAGGTGCACTGCACGTGAGCTAACACGCTGTGTGGAGTGATGTTGTGAACCCGGTATAAGTTTAAGTTGTCTGGTGACCATTCATACGTCCACTTGGTGTCTCCTCCATCTTTGATGTCACATCTGAGGGTGATCGTCTCTCCTCTGAATATCTGAGGCCAGTTGTGTTGAAGGGTCAAAGTGGCCCTGTTGGAAACTGTTGACATAAAAATACACAGTTAGGATTCAAACAGGATTAAACACTGAACAGATAGAATGCCATCATCCTCTGTTTTAATGACTGTATTCATTATGTGAATGCATGTTGTCCTGTTCTGCAGAAAACATTTAAAAAATAAAATCATTCAGTACAGACACTAAACTGTTCTGACCACAGCAATACGGAAGAACATTTTCATTATCCCTCTTTGTTAGTCTTGTAATGTCTAGTTCATCATGCAGGCTGGATTCTGTAATTTTTTATAAATGGTTTGGTAAAAGGCGTTTATGAACATACCAACACCTTTTTAACATTGGAATTTAAAGATTGTTCTGCTTAAAACCTGGTTAAAATAAAAACATGTAGTGAATTTGGCATTAATAACATTTCAGTCAGACAACTCACGTTTGAAATGTTTATTACAAAGCAGAACATAGTTAGAGTTTGGCGTCTAGGCTCTGACCTGATTACTCCCCGCAGATATGTTTACATGAGATATTGGGGAGTGAGGATTAAATATATTCCCCTAGACAGAGCCTGCAGGTGGATGCTGGGGTGGTGGTGGTGCTGAAGGAGCAGGCAGCGATGCTTGTGCAGGGCACCAGCGGAATGACAAGCCAGAGGGAGAGAAGGGAAACTTTGCAGCTTAAATAGCCCGTCCAATAGAGAGGGTGCGTTTGTAAGATGGTCTTGAGAGTGAAGCATGTCATGTGTGTCAGTGCAGCTCGAGTTGACTGCCTGAACTAGCTCGCAGGCGTCGCTTTATTAATGATTAACTCCCAGCACAACATGCTGATTGTGTGTTTTTCCAGCCACCTCCACTTCCTCTTGTTCACAGCTACAGTATTAGCAGCAGTACTGAGTAAACTTTTCCTCATGAACAATCTCCTTACAAAATATGATTTGCACAAGATATACAAAAGGGGTAATAAGGAAATATTTCTATAGAACTTTTAAATATATTCAACAAACCAATAGGTTCCATTCCACCTGTTTAAATCTATAACAAATCAAGACAAAACAATGTCAACCACTGAAAACCATTTGGCGAACAGAGTTTGATGTCAAAGGAAATAGTTCACACATCGTACATTCAGCTCTACATCTTATTCTTGCAATGATAAAGTATATTCAAACAATGTTTGTTTTTTCTTTTTGTCAGAAAAGTGAGAGGTACTGGACTAACATGACTACCAACCACTTTCCCTTCACACTTTGGTCATTGTTTAAGAACAAAAAGACTGTAGGTTGTTTATTCCATTAGAAAATACTAAACTCACCAGTTTCCTCAATGACGACTTCATTACTTTCAGGTGTGGCGACATCTGGTTCTCTTCTCCATCCTCTGCAGGTGTATTTGCCTC
>CAEMYA010001498.1:0-19599 GCA_903131615.1 Diplodus sargus
ACATCTGTGCTGCAGCTGCGTGGGCTTCCTCCTGTACCTTTGCTCGCTTCTACAGAGTTAACGTTCCCCATCCTGTGGCGGCAGCTGTCTTGTCTGTTCCTGCGGTCTTCAACTAAGTCTCGGTGAGTGCGGATTCCTCATGACTTTGTTGGTATAGGTCATCCAGGTATTTCATACCGTCTCTGGCGGTCAGGAAGAATGAAATAGAACGAGAGTTACGGATGTAACTAAGGTTCTATGAATTCTGGATGACCGCCAGAGTTTGTTGTCACTCGGAATCTTGACGAGAAGATTCTGTAGGAGACGATCACTGGGTGCCTGCCCCCTTTATCAGGTCGCTTGCGTCACCCAGGTCACATGACTTTGTTGGTATTATGTCTCTGCGCATGCGCGTGATGCTTATCCAGGTATTTCATACCGTCTCTGGCGGTCATCCAAAATTCATAGAACCTTCGTTACATCCGTAACTCTCGTTTTCTAGTGAGGAAATGCTGCCTTTAACCATGCATGTCTTGAGCAAAATGTCTGTTTGCTATTTTCATGCCAACAGTCACCACCCCTGAGGAGGACGTTATGTTCTCATTAGGGCTGTCAAAGTTAACGCGTTTATAACGACTTAAGTTATCTGCACGTACACAGTAAATTTTGCAGTGTTAAATCAACACTTAAAGAGTTAAATTTAACACTGTGTCCGAGTCTATTTGGTCCTTATCAGAATTGGTGTTAAATTAACTCTTTCCATAGTGTTAAAATTTCAGAGTAAAATTAACTCAAAATTGAGTAAAAAATTAACACTGGCTAACACTGGTCAGTGTTAATGAAACTTAACACTACAGGTTGAATAACTCTGGAGAGAGTAAATATGACTCTCAGCAGTGTATAAATGTTACTCTACTGTGGTGACAATTTAACTCTGATTCTAATGCTATTTAACACTGCATTGAGTTATTGAAGGTTAACACTGGAGGGTAATACAACTCAGAAAAGTGTTAATTTTACACACTATTGTGTTGATGATTTACTCTGTTGCAGTGAAAAAACAACTCAATTCCTAACACTGCACAATTAAATATGTAGTGTTATTTTTGCACTTGTGTAGTGTCAAATTGCCTCCATCCATAATAATTAAATACTTTGAAAATGTACCTGGGGCGGCTGTGGCTCAGTGGGTAGAGCTGGCGGACCAGTGATCAGAAGATCGCTGTGATCAGAAGATCGCTGGTTCGAATCCCAGCTCCCCAGGGCGGGACTGACCACATGTCGAAGTATCCTTGAGCAAGATACTGAACCCCAAAGTTGCTCCTGATGTGCAGTTGGCACCTTGTGAGGCAGCCACTGCCATCAGTAAGGGTCCTGCAATGAGCTGGCGACTCGTTCAGGGTGAGCCCTGGCCTACGCCCATTGTGTGAAACTGGATTTGGCCCCAGTAAGCCCCGCAACCCCTCAGGGGGAAAAAGCGGCAACATCCCGCGACCCGCATGGACAAGCGGACATGAAAACGAAACGAAACGAAACTTTGAAAATGTACCTTTGAATAAAACAAGTTACCACAAAAATGCATTAAACTTCTCACTTTTTATTGTACAACTCACTTTTTATTGTACAAAAGCACCTTTTGAAGATGTATTTAACATGTGTAATCAACCTTTAGTTGTACAAGAGCACTTAACTGTTCACATTCTGCACTTTAGAAAAAAAAAAAAAGTGAATAGTGCAATGGGTGTGTGTGTGTGCCTGTCCTGCCAGGCACCCCAATACAACAACATTCACTTTAGGAAAAAAACACGTTACAACAGTTACAGTAAGGTCATGTAACAGTGTACTTGCCGTGCCATTACAGGGCTCCAAGTGAACTGTAAATACAACATTCATGAGGTAGATGGTTGCAAGTGTGCCTGCCGTGCCAAGCAACTGATCTCAAGTCTGCATAAAAACATTACATAAAACACAACTGTTAACTTTTGGTCAGCCTAACAATGCCACCACTTGAGAACATTGGCTGAGAACTAAGTCTGCATAAAATGGCAATATGGAACAATATATAAGGCGGTATCTGTCGTACCATACTTCATTTGAACATCAAATGGTTTGGAGTAAAAAAGATCATTTATGTGCAACACTTTTAGAACCTTGTCTGGATGTAGCCTGACCTTAAAGGCGTGGTAATGGTCATCAAAACACATCGTTTCCATCAATTTTCCACAGAGCAAAACAAAGTCATCCTTTACAGCAATTGTGTTGATCTTACAAAACACAGGCATCTCACATGCTACCTCAGTACATATAATGAAGTCACAACGGTACTCTGTACCGTGATATTTTATCCATTTTGCAGAAAACACACTGGTTGACAAAACAACCAAGTTTTTCAGCAATTGCTGCACCATGTTTTAACTCATAAAGTGTCATCATTTTTCCTGGACCTACAATTAATCTTTCCTTGCTAAAAGATTCATGATACATTGCCATATAACTTTGATGCTTTTTGGCTAATGTTGTTGTAATGTTTTTAAAGCTTTTTAATTGTTGTTTGAAGAATTTATGTTTGGCCTCGTAACGCATGCACCATGTATGTAAAATCGGACCAATGTACCTTATGCTACGAGGGTAGTGTATCATGAAGTGATGCTTTGGCAAGAGATTTATTTCAGGAAATAATTGCTTGAACAGCCGATGATGATCAATGATTAAATGTTTGAGGTATACGGTCATGCCCTCTGACAGGACAGGTGAAAATACAATGTTAACAATATGTAGAAGCAAAAGTAGGAGATGCCAGTGTTTATCATCTGTCTCGATCAAATCACCAAATAGTAAAGGTATATTGCGTAACAAGCACAAAGACTGTATGGCATTCAACCCCAAATCATTACTTCCATCCATCAACTTATCTGTTGGCAGAGGTGGACGGTTTCGCTGCTGATTGAAACCATAGTCATATGCATGTATTCTACCAGTCACTTGTTCAGCACTTAGGAAGTTGCCTTGAATGTACTTCAGAATCAGTTTCACCTCAAACTGACCAACCCCCTCTAAAATATCATGCATTATATCTACAGAGAGGTTGTTGGCTGTCTTGAAATACTCCAGTGAATTCAACAGACAACTGCGTTTCACACCATATACATGAGGCAGCCTAGGATCTGTTTGTACAGTCTGACAGTGCTGTGCATGCGCATCAACAGTTCTTAAAACAACTTTTGGATCATCTTCACAGAATACAGTTTGAAAACAGTGTTTCTCAAGGAAACAGAAACGACAGCAATATCGTGCCCCAAATGACTCTACAAAGCCAAATAGACCATGCAAACCAAGATTGTCGCCAGTGACTTGAACTACAGTACCATGAATTGCATGTTCAAAAGTTGGAATTTGAAGTCCCTCTGTCTCAAGCACTTTCAGATCATTAATAAGTGGTTCAAGTATCAAATTAAAACTATATCTTTTTATGTCTTGTGCATGAAATAGAGCACACAAATGGATATTAATCAAAGATGAATTAAAGATTGGGGGGAAATTTCTTAAAGTAAAATATATAGCACCTAATTTATGTAAACCTCTTTTGGGTCCCAAGACATTTGCAGTTTCAAAGTCATCATAAAACAGCTGAATCTGCAAGGCATCTTTTTCAATAGAAAATAGGGGACTTTCTTTAAAATAGGTGGCATCTCTCAAGTCTGCGTACACACCGTCCTTGGGACTATACCTGGGCTTGATCATGTCTGCAAATTCTTTTTTTTGTAAAATACTCTTCAGTGTTTCCAAAATTGGAACATATGCAAACATATCGGTTACAATGACTTGGTCATATGTCCCAGTAGTTTTGTTTCTTCTACTGTCGAATCTTGTGCCAAGCACTTTTTGAACCGGCTCAACAAGTCCCCATTTCTCTCTTATGTGTTTGTTTAGTTTTGCTTCTGAATTTAAAGGTGTGAATGGATTTTCCAAAGTTTGGAAGGACTCTTCTATTTTGTTCCTATTTTCTGTATCCTGTGGAGACAAGCACTTGTAAAGCTACATCCTTAGCCTGATTGTGAATCTCAAAAATCACTTCTTCCATGGATGAGACAAACCTCTTAACATTAGACTGACTTAATCCAGCTGCTTTGAGTTGTGCAATAGCAGTAGCACACATATCTAAAGTGCTGCTACTCGACTCTTTCAGTGAGGTAGATGCTGTGGCCGTCTCCTCTACATTAGCCGTCACCAGCTCTCCTGCATCACCAAGATCTGCTCTGCTTATATTGACATCATTATTAACTTGTTGGTCGATATTGTCAATGTGTTTGGTGTTTAAATGTTTCCTAAACCCAGAAAAGGTTCCAAGCACACGGCCACATCCAGACTGAGCACATTTAAGGCGAAGATTTTTTCCATCTAAGTAACCATGAACTACCCGTAAATGCCTAACAAGTGTATTTGCGCAAGTTAACTCAGTCTGACAAACGAAACACTTCATGTCAAACAGATTTGTTCAAGTACTAATGAAGCAACCTAGCCCGAACTTCTGCGACACGGGGACTCTCCTTCACTTTGCCAACATCTATGTTGTACACAGTGGTCTGGATGAACGTGAACATGTTGTTCAGCATGGGGTTGTATGTGGTGGCAAAAACGTAATGCACCTTAAACAGCTCGTCGAAGGCACCAAGTGAGGAGGCCGACCTGCAACTGATGGCATTTTTGTCAAGTATGACAAAGAACTGGTGGACCTCTTTCTTCTTTCGTCCTAAAGCCAGGAGGTAGGGTTGTGTGCTTATCGTGATGGAATCAAGATGTTCCTGGATGTCGGTTCCTGTCTGAGAAAACACAAACACATGGCAAGACTATTACAATTACATGGTGGTAATATTGCACAAGAAAATCAGCTTCCATGTGTATTTGTATAGTATTTAACTGTGTGTGTATGTGATCATGACCTGAAAAACCAAGGCTCCCTCAGTGAAACATCCTTGAATAATAAACAGTAAATAAATAAGAACATATACAAACCTTCTTGAAGACCACGAGATGCTTCTCTGCTTGGGAAGCAGCCACCTTTCCTGGTCTTTTACGACCCTGGGCAGAGGGGGGAATCAGGTGTAACAGCAGCAAAATCGATGAGAGGTCACTGTCCCAACCTGTAAATACACAAATTTAATGTTATGTGGACCATCAGCAAAATTCAGTGAGTCTGCTATTTCTTTTTTTTGTTTTTGTTTTTTGGGGGGGGGGGCTTTTTGCCTTTATTTGATAGTATGCAGTAGAGATAGACAGGAAAGGGGGAGGCAGAGTGAGAGGGAATGACATGCAGGACAGGGCTACCCGATGCTGTGTAATTCTGCTATTTCAATAGCAATTCATACTTACCAATGTCGTCATCCACTTCAGTGCCATCCTCAGGAGTATCAGCTGCCAGGAGGAGATCTTCAAGCTCACTGGTGGATGGAAGCTTTCTGCATTGTTGGATGATCTTTTTCTTGAATGTGGTTGTCCATTTCTCCAGAAACTTGCCAGAGACATCCTCCCCAAACATCAGAACAAAATCCTGTTCCACCTAGGGTGAGGATAATGGAGAACTTCAAGATTTCACAGCCAGATGAATTGTGTTGTTTGACTGTTACTAAAATACACACATACTTTAATAATTATGAAATTGTCAAAACACTGTCAAAATAATGAAAATCAATTACCAAGCCTTTGACGTCTTTGAAACGTGGAAAGACAGACAGTACGTTGCTTGACTGCTGCGGGTCGAGGACCATGTTGCGGCGGAAGTCAAATGTCAGCTTCATCTTCTTCTTGATTGTGTCCTCATCAGGACAATGTTTCATCAGTGCAACTGCTTCCTTACACTCGTCTTCGCTCAGGACAGTCTCTGGAACAAACTGGGTCTCTCGTCTGGCAGCTGGTCCTCTAAGCCCATCTTCACGAGATGTTCCTTCAGATGATGCTGCATAATATGGAAAAATACCATATTTTGAGAACCATATAAACATACAGACAAAAGAAAATTCAGTTCAGATCTTCTTAGGCCTGGGACGATAATCAATAAATCAATTAATCGCACGATAAATTATTACTTTGCTATTTTACCCTTATATATGCGGGTCATGGGAATCACGCCGCCGGATCACTAGTTGGCATCATTTATGGTCAGAACTACAACGGTATCTGATTATCTTCCAACCTCTGACTTTCGTTCTTGATGCAAATGCTTTCACCTGTCTGCGCTGATCCAAGAATTTCATTGACCGTGTGTGCGGAGGCTCATGGGAAACATAGTGTGACAAAACTTCACTTTCCAAAACTCCTTGTAGTCCCTTTAAAATTACACTATATTCTTTTTACAGCCTTGGTGGCCTTAAAAATAATTCCTGTGCTCTGGTGTTTGTGTGTTAATTCTTACGTTCTTGGCCTCTGTGTCCAGCCTCTGCCGTTTAGCAGAAGGACTCTCTGAAAGGATGTCTGTACCTTGAGAATCAGACGAATCAAGGGATGGTAGGTCCGACTGCTCAGGAGATGGTGCCATGGAGACAGATTCTTCTGATCATGATAGAGGAAGCAGACGAAAGGAAAAACATTAACCACAAGGAACTAGTATGTCCATTAAATACTGTACTATAAATTACAACTGTAACTCAGACCAACCAGTGTCATATTTGATGGTAAGTACTCCCACTGAAGGATCCTTAACAACATCCTCAAATACGTCATCATCCAACTCAGTCCCCGTACTGTCAAGAACCTTCACACCTTCTGTCACAGCTGGCACACCAAACTTTGCAAATGCTAGAGGAAAAGACAAATGCATCCCTAGTTCATGTTGGTCTAATACTCACAAATATCCAATGAATCTTGAACATTACTTTTGAATAAACATCAATAAATTAGTGTGAAATAAAACTACTCATTACTATGTCTTAAGAAAAGCATGCATTCAGAGTAATTCAATGCGAGATGGTAACATTTATACTTATAAGTTACCATTACAGTTAGGCTACTCTTAGCACCTTAAAGCTTCTGGTGGAAAACCTAATTCCAATGACAATTTCTTACCTGCAATCAAAAACTCCTTCAAATGCGGCTCTGTTACTCGCACAAATTTTTGGATATCTCCAAGCCTGGCCTTAATCAACATGGTTCCTGCAGAGAATAATTCAACAACAGAGTATGCTTATTATAACAAAAACACAAATATAACAGCAAGTGCATGGTTTTCAACAGAGCAGCCAACAAGACCAACTTTTATGAGTAATGTTAAATTATACATTATACATAAATTTAAAATCTACTTCAAAATAAAACACCAGAGTCTGTGGTGTTAACGTTACCGGAGGCTAGAAGAAAAATCACTCCCAACAAATATGGTCCCACGTCCGATGTCAGACCAAGCCGAAGGGGAGGCACGCGGTCAATTTTTTTCAAACATGTGCAAACTGCTTCCCAAACCCCGAATATATTCGTGTTACATCACATCCTAGATAGAATATAATGTCTAAAGTTATGCAGCAAATTAATTTCAGACTAATATCAATGTTAAACTAACACTGACGTTGGCTAGTTTAGCAATTCCCCACACTAACACAGGTAAATGCTGATTTAAAAAAAATAAAAAATAAAAAGCACATGCTCAACCGATTTGAAAAGCCACTGTGGGGGTTAACGTTATATTTTTCTCAACCCACGGCAATTTTCAACAGAATTTAAGTCATGTTTAATAAAACAAAACTATCTTTCCACATCATATTGCTAAGTTTATTGCGGACATGGTCAAGTTGGACACGCGCGCATTTTAAGCTAGGTATTCACTCGGTCACGTTAGCCGTCTTTAATTTGGTGTTAAGATACAAAACCCGCTCAAATACGGGGACCAACAACACACTGTTGTTCTAAAACAACATTTCTGTTGAAATGCCAACATAAAATTGGGTTAGTATGTGAAAATAAGAAACTTACCGCAGCCGTTGGACGAGGAGACAATGGCCTCCAGAAATATCTGTCCCGGTTTGAACAGCGAGGACGAGGTGGGCGGGGCTTTCCAGAGTCAAATCGACAAGACGTCTTATAACACTGGAAATTTTCACTAACACTAGGGGGCATTCTACTCAATCTGTTGTTGTAATAACCCTGAAAGAGTCAATGAACTTTGACACTGCATATTTAACACTGCGAAATTTACTGTGTACTGTCAACATGAAATTAGTTACCATCAGGGTGGGAATTTCACGGTTGCCCCGCACTTTGGCCTTGATGCCCCGTGAAAAAAAGATCCTTGTACGGCCACAGTGGCCTTTATGCCCCTGGCCCGGTCAGCGCAGTGTTCTTGCCTTGAATTACAGCCACTCGAGTGCACAGTAGTCACTCACAGTAACTTCAATGCGTCCGCGGTTCGTGCAGGTGGAGTCTCATCACGATGATCTCACTTGAAAGCCTCTCAAACAGCAGCAGCATCTCAAAAATGAATAACGACACTTACAGCACAGCGAGCGAGCTCAGCCAGTTTTGATATGATGCATAACTGACTTATGTGGCATGATTTAGTTCGGTAAAGTTGGAAATATATTCACTGATTCGAACTTCCCGCATCAATAACTCATAAGCGAAACATTGTTAAAACACAAACAATGACTCTGTACTACCGTAATAAGGAAGACAACGAGCTACAACCATATTTTCATCAAAACGAGGGTCTGGACATTTACACTGGTCTGTATGGTCAGCTGGCTGTGAGACGAGGGCGCAGGGAGTGTCCACAAAGTGCAACACTGAAAAGAGGTACAACAAAAAATATTCAGTAACCTCACTATTATTCAGTGTAGTGTCACCAAAATCACTCCACACATCAGTGGTCTCCTGCTGGTCATTATACAATTTTTTGTTTGGAAAAAATGTGCTTTGGCATAATTTGGGGGAATTTCTATTAGGAGAAATATTCAACAACTGAAGTATGTTTTCACTTGTATGACAGGTACATAAGTGAACTTCTGGGAGAAGAGAAGTTTCTTAAAAGTATTAAAAGCATGAAAACGGTACATTAAGATAGAAAAAACTAAAAACTAAAATGTGCCAAAACATTGCGATTAATTTGCGATTAATCGCGAGTTAACTATGGACAAAATGCGATTAATCACGATTAAAAAAAAAAATCATTTGACAGCCCTAGTTCTCATGTGTCCATTTGTAATGTGGTTGGTATGTTTGTCGACAGTATTACACAAAAAACCACTGAACGGATTTCAAGGCATCAAGACAAAGGGTTACCAATTTGACTACAGGGTATATACACAGTATTGGGGAGACGTAAACTACATGTAGTTAAACTAAATAACTTAACTACAATTTGCTGTAACTTGCTGGTAGGTAAACTACATTCATAAACTACAATTTTGAACAATAACATGAAATATTCTTTATCTTAAAAAGAATTATATAACATACATTTTATTTTTCTTTGAAAAAAGGCATGAAACATGTCGTGACATGCCAAGCCAACGCTGCCTCTGATTGGCTTGCCCTGGCAGCACTCAAATACTTCACAGAGTGGGTGGGTCTTTGTGCCAAGGAGGGCAGTGCTCATATGGCACAAGCACATCATGGATGACCCTCCGCTATCTCCGATGCGCCCCCGAACGCGCCAGCCCAACCACGGTCATATTTGAGCATGTACATACAGACACGATAGGTGTTCAAATGTGAGCCCTGCAAGCCGAAAACAACAATAATTTTGACTTTTTTCGACTTTTTCCTCTCGATGTGAATTTTTTGTAGGTTATTATATTTTGTTTCACATACACCATATGTTGAGCAGGGCCGTTTCAAGGAATTTGGGGGCCCCAAGCAAAATGGACATGGAGGCCCCCCCCTGCACGCAAAGCCTACAGTGTCTTCCACTGCGAGAGATGCTATTGACGGTGTAGCTGGGGAAAAAATAATGTTTTTGTTTTACTCAGAATGCATCACTGCGTGTCTGACACCTAGAAATTTGACAGGCACTTCTGTATATTAAAAATTCTGAAATGTCCATTGTTAAAAGTGACTGGTATTTACACAGTTTGGTGGGAATTCAATAGCGATTTGCACTGTTTGTTTTTTTCTAACAATATGACAGCACACACTTCACACATCAGTTTAAACTCTGGGCTGTGCATGATATCAGCTATAATAATAAAGTGTATGGTACCTTTTGCTATAGAGGAAACGTCAGCACTGAGAAGTGATGCATCTGTCGAGGAGGCCATGGCACCACTGGATCGACTCTCCTCCATGTCAGCTTCTTCCTCATGAATGGAGGATAAAGTTGATGGTGGAGCTGGGAAAATAATTGAAAAAAATTTGAAATTACCTGTGAAGTAAATTTGACCATTTCACTGTTAGCATATTGGAAGAGGTCACTCTTAACAGCTCAGCTCAGTGAGAGAAATTCACTCTACCTTCATCAGTGGAGGGTTCCTTAGGAAGCGCCTGAGGGCTGTGAAATTTAAGCAAAGTACCTTGAGGGAGAAAGAAAAGATATGTTAGCATTTCCATATTTTGATATTTAGAAGGGATGCAGCTACATTCACAACTACAAATTCATAAAAACATCATAATGTTATACATTTACCTACTTGTAGCTTAACATAGCATTTAAGCATTCTGCTGTTTGAGAATTAGACAGACGCACCTGGTGCTTTAAAGACAGCAAACAGCTGGTGTGCATGAATACTACTAGACATGAATGTTCCGATCTGCTTTGATGCACGGAATTTATTGTGTGTTTTTCCTAACAGATTATCATGGTGGAATGGTTAGTATAGCAGAGAAGCTATGCCACTTTCATCAAAACCTATTACAAAGCTATAGCAATGACGTCATGTCATTAAATACAATAAACAGTGAGTCTGGAACAGATCTGCGTCTTCCTTATCCCATTAATAAACATATTACAGTATGTAACCATATTCTGTCCGTTCTAAAAAAGTTGCACTAACTGCTACAAGCAGCATTGGCCGTCAGGCGGGTAGCTGACATAAACATTTTTTGCTAGCCTACCTGCTGCGAAATTACACTAATTGTACAAGACAAGTAGAGCTATTTTATCCAGTGTAATGTATCACTCACCACTATCTTGTTTTTTTCTTATCCTCCTCTTCCGTTCTCTTCTTTCTTTTCTGGCTTCCTGATGCATAATTACGCTTCATCTGATGACTGCCGAAGTTTTGTATTTTGCCGGCAGCAGAGGTTGCGAACCGGGCTGGTTGGCTGCTGTCAGCGACTACTGAGAGGGGCCCCCTTGAGAGGGATCCGGATAACAGTGTCATTGCACTTTACTGCATTTACTATCAAAGGGGCGCTCACACAGTTTGTCGTAACATTTTATTCATAACCAGTCATTGTCTTGGGGCCCCAGGCCAGCTCGGGGCCCCAAGCAATTGCTTGGTTTGCTTGCCTTCTCGCGATGGGCCTGATGTTGAGTTAAATGTGTATAATTAGTACAAGTAGTTGCTAAAGATACTTTTTTTAGCAGTAGTTTTACAAGCTACATTTCTCCAGGGGTAGGGCTGAACTACATGTAGTTTTACAAGTTACGCTTGCAAAGTAGTTTCCCCAACACTGGGTATATAGTACCAAAATGGTTTTCCTGCTGGGTTTGGCTCATGGCAAGCCAGGGCCTAACATTACTCTATTAATAATAGCTGCATGACTTACAAGCAAGCAGCAGCTGTCTAACAACAGTTATACTCTGGATAACTGGTGTTTGACTGGATGATCCAGTTACAATGACATCAATGAATTAAGTTATACATGTGTATTTTTGTACAGTGATCACTGAGGCCCACTGAAGCTTATATATGCACACATGACATTTTGTTTGACATGAAGAAGACATGAGTGGAATTTGGTATAAAAGAACATGCACATACATGTATCTTCTGCAGCACTATGGAAATTATCTTCATTGTTTTGTGCTTGGCTATTACATATCTGGTGAGCTTAAATATATGTGGTTATGAGTTGTTTAAAATTTAAAGGTTACACAGGGCTACATTTCATATTGGACTGGACTTAAAGGGACTGTTGTGGAGGTATGTAGTTGTTTTTAACGGTAAACAGCATAGTTTGATTCAAGGCCTCTGAATT
Organism: Diplodus sargus; assembly: GCA_903131615.1. Lineage (NCBI taxonomy): Eukaryota > Metazoa > Chordata > Actinopteri > Spariformes > Sparidae > Diplodus > Diplodus sargus. Next base: position 12,103 of record CAEMYA010001498.1, read on the forward strand.
GGCCACACTGAATGTTAGAATAAAATAATGTAATGGTCATATATAATGTATAACACTCTTGGAAAGCACCGCTATTCCAGTGAAGCAAATCTAAAAAATAAATATTGTCGTTTTGTTCTGAGGACAGCCAGGGGGCATGACAAGCACCATTGACATGTGATGGATGTTTTTTTTAAATGATAAGAATCACACTAATTGTACCTGCCACTGTAATTGCTGAGGGTATGGAATGTAAATTATGACAGCCCTTCATACTTCCTTATCTGAGGAGCACATATGTGTTGATGAAAGGCTTTGCTATTTTCCAACAGTGCAGCTGCGTTTCAATAATGAGGTTTATCGCTCCTGCACCACAGCTGTTCATCAGCCGTTACATTTTCTGCATGCATCAATACCATATTTCATATTCAAAGATGTACAGTATTTTCCACTTAGAGTACAGTCTCTGCAAAATGCGCCGTCAGCATTCAGATCAGAGGAGGTAATTGCCAATTGCAAGAAGCCATTGAAATTGGCCCAAAAGATGCTAAAAACATTCTATTGTACCTTGCTGCAAATCAGGAGTGCTGTGAAAATGTGCTTATGTGGACAAATGCCTAAGTGATAATCTAACTGCAGCAAGAAAAGTTGCTTTCCTAGGCAGCCTAAAAAATAAGAAAATTATTGAAAGATTTTTATTTCACATAATATCTTCAAGCTATGCCTTAGGGGTACAGTTAACTTTGTTGCTCCATCTCAACATTCTTACACTACATGATCCATCTTGGAACATAAATATAAAGTGACATTCCTTTTTTCAATATGTTTATTCTGAACACTGGTGGTTGCAGTCAAGTCAAACTGTGGCATTTCTTTCTGCCACACTACAAAAGAAAATATGTATACACTACTCTGAAGGGCACGCTGTCTTAAGCTACAAGCACAACCCAATTGCCAGAATAAATGTTGCGATGTGTGTTCCTTCATATGACAAAACTTTTCATATCTTTATGCTGCAACTTTACATTTTCTTAGCTTCAGCTTTAAATGTTATGTTGTGACAACACTTTGCTTATATTGTCTGGTTAGGTTTAGGCACAGACACTTGGTTTGGGAAAGATCAGGTTTTTGCTTAAAATACCTTGGTTTTATCACCGCATTTGTTTTCACACTGAAAAATGTCAAAACACAGTCTTTAAATACTTGCTTTCTTGCCTGTAACTCCACTACCATCCCCTCCGCCTCACAACATGAAAGTCAGCTCATGTAGATGTAATATGGTATATATGACATGCACAGATTAACATGTCATTGGTTTGCAGAAACTTGGGACTGGGCTGATCAGCAACAGAGACTGGATTACACATCCATCCATCCATCCATTGTCTTCCGCTTATCCAGGCCCGGGTCGCAGGGGCAGTTTTCTGAGCGGAGACACCCAGACTTCCCTCTCCCCGGACACTTCCTCTAGCTCTTCCAGGAGGATCCCAAGGCGTTCCCAGGCCAGCTGAGTGACATAGTCACTCCAGTGTGTCCTGGGTCCTCCTCGGGGTCTCCTCCCGGTGGAGCATGCCAGGAACACCTCTCGAGGAAGGCAAAGCAGCGGCTCTACTCCGAGCTCCTCCTTGTATCCGGGATCATATTCTTTCGGCCATGACCCAAAGTTCATGACCATAGGTGAGGGTAGGAACGTAGATTGACCGGTAAATCGAGAGCTTTCAGCTCAGCTCTCTCTTCACCACGACGGACCGATACAACGACCACATTACTGCGGCCGCTGCCCCGATCCGCCTGTCAATCTCGCGCTCCATCTTTCCCTCACTCGTGCACAAGATCCCAAGATACTTGAACTCCTCCATTTGAGGCAGGAGCTCTCCCCCAACCTGGAGGGAGCAAGCCACCTTTTTCTGGTCCAGAATTGGATTGAACACTTGACTGTTTTTTGTGTCCAGGAATTATGAAGTGGTTTCAAGATTCTGCATTCAGTATTGTACCATTAGGTAAGTGACAGTGTGAGTGCCTGAAGTCTATCAACAAGGAGTTGTTTTTGTGCTATAAACTGCATGAATTATGTTTGGCAGCAAAAGTTCAGTATCCCCAGAAAGCGTAGATAGTAGAATATAGTGATCAGTCAGAGCCCTGTAGTTTCACAGAATTTGTGGGGGGAAAAAACAAAATTTTAATGCTAAATTAAGTCACTGTCTGTGATTGATATTGAAGGAATGTCAAAGAGTTTGTATAACTCTGTGATCCCTGTGCCTAATTAACAATACTTAGCCCATAATACTGTACTGACCCAGTTTCTTTGATATTGTATTTTTGTATTTATGTAGTCTCTGATATATTTTCATGTTAAACAGCACAGATTTCCTACATATTAATGTTACAAATATGCAAAATCAGGGAACTTCCATGCTCTTCACTTGCTAGAAAACTACTGGAGTTTCCTTTATGCTAACATAACTAATAGTAGGGGGCTTCTGTGCTTTTAGTTGCAATTGTTGAAAAACGCGCGCTAAAGTGACCTCTTGATTGGCAAAACACACTAAACTGCCCCCTTGGCTGGTTAAAACATGATAAACTGCCCTCTTGGGTGGCAAAAAACGGGTGCAAAGAAATGGGTGCTAAAGTGCCCTCCTGGGAGCCAAAACGAGCGCTAAGTGGTGAAAATGCGCTGTATGTGCCGGCTGCTGGAGGAGAGGGAGGAGTGGCTCAGCCGGTGTTCAGACAGCTGGACAGAATTAGGTAATCAGTCAGCTATATAAGCACGCTTGTAACCTGGTTCTGATCTCTTGCAGTAGGCTGGTTCCTGTGAGAGGACCGGAGCGGGAAGGCAGGAGAGGCACCAAGACGCAGATGACCCTCAGCTGCCAGTGTGACGGCTGTTCATTTATGTTACCCTTTCGCCTTAAAGTTGGTTTTTGTCTGAGCCCTAATAAAAAGCGGTCAACTCACAGAGACGCTGACTCTTCCTCCCTGTCTTTCCCGTCCTGTGAGTAGTGAGGCTCACATTAACCAAGAAGTTTTCCTGTCATAACCCAACCCAACCTAATTATACCTGCTGCTGGTGCACTGCAATCTTTATTTTTTATCTTGGGAACGATCATTTTGGGAGTCACTGTTAATTGACCTGTTAATCCATTAGGTATACCAACATGTTGTTTAAATATGCTAGCATTATTGCTGCTGCCTCGTGCTAAAATTCTTTCTACAGAACTGTAGGCTCTTAGCTGATGAGTACAGAAAGATGTATGTCAACATGTAGAGTGTAGTAAAAAAGAGTTTGGGGTATAAGGACGGATGTCAAATACAAATTTACCGCTTAAAAGTAAATTATGCTTATTAAAAATGTTAATGCCTCCATGCTGCTTATAAAACCCTCAATAGTGTTTTGAATCCCATTCAGTTTTGACAGTATGACAGGAGTGACAAGCTTTTCACATCATGTTTGGATGCAGAGGTTTGCACGCCCAATTTCTGTAACTTCTCATAAGCCACGCACGCTTTCTGCAGTGATTGGCAGGTCTAAACAGGTGTAAAGATTACTATGCAAATTCCTTGTCAACACTTTCCTCAATTTTCTACTTCATCCACTGTCCATTGTGTAGCCTCCAATGCTATCATGCTCTCAGAGAAAAGGTGTGAGTGCAACTGAAATCTAGATCTGCAGAACAGCTGGGACAGCTGTGTGCCCACCAACACATCTTGAACAATTTTAATCATTTTCCCAGCTGGCATTTTACACACATTATGGAACGGTAATGTGTGCTGCCATACATGCAAGCATACGCGTTTCCTAGGACCAGCGGTGCTAGGAACCCTATTGTAATTGTAAAGATTTTTATTTTTATTTTTCTCCGGCTAAAAGTGGTGCTGCAGCCTAAACCGTGCAAGGGAGGGCGGTGCAATTTGGAGGGTTGGTCCAGACTGGTCCAGCGCTATAACAGAGGAAAATACGTTTTTGCCTATAACTCCCACACCACATGTCGTACATTCAAAAACCTTGTTACCCCAGATTCCCTGAATGGAGCTGAATCACTTTGCGATCGGCCACGCCCATTTCTGGTTAGAACGTTTTTTCGCAAAATTGCAAAAACTGGAAAACCTACTTTTTCGAACTCCCCCTTGGGATTTTGTCCGATCTGCGTGAAACTTGGCATGTACACTCTTCAGCTGGACCTGGTCTAAAGTTATCAAAAGAATTTTGCTGGGTCAATAAATGCGCAAATTATTAACGAACAAATTTCTGTAGCTAGCTATAAAAATAGAAACTGTTTGATATCTCGGTCAAACTAAATGCTATTAACACCAAATTTGAGATCCTTGGTTGCCATGAGACTGGGAAGGGATGAGCCGAATTTCGTGAATTTTGGCCACTAGGGGGCACCAAAAATATGGGAAGTTTATATCTTTTGAACGGCTGCACCGTTTTTTTTTTTTTTACCAAATTTGGTCGTATGATGTAGGGCCAATCCTGAGGCCATATCTTGAAGGTGGTCATGGCTGGTCAGTGTGGGAGTGGCTTATTACAACAAATCCAAATCGGCACACATTCAGCCTTTTGCACTTCCAGTGCACTTCCCATTACAGTGAATACCACGGCTCAGACGTTGGCCTGTGTCCTCACTTTTGCCCCGAGCCTGTCATCCTATGGGGCCAACTTCGGTGGGCTCTGCGGTGTGCGGGGTCCGAGTTGCGTGGGGGGGCTTGGCCCCCGTTCATAACTGCTTGCAGTTCTAGTTAGGGCCCGAGCAGGAAACCTGCGAGGTCCCTATTGTAATCGTAATGATTATTAGGGCCCGAGTAGGGAACCCTACCCTAACCCCCTAACCCCCACTATTGTTTTTCAAATGATTATTATTATTATTATTATTATTATTTTTATTATTATTATTATTTTTCTTCTCACAAAATGATCACATTTTTCACTGCCTGAACATACCCCAAAACTCACCAAACTTGGAATGTAAGTCACACCTGGCGAAAATTTTTATAATCTATTGTCGTCCTGGCGCTGTTATTAAGGAAAGTGCGTTTTGGCTAATAACTCTCATATACTTTGTCGCACATTCAAAAACCTTATATCCACGCGTTCAGTGAATTGTGCTGAATCTCGTGGTATAGGCCACGCCCATTTCCAAACCTACTTTTTCGAACTCCTCCCAGGCAATTTCACCGATTTGCACGAAACTTGGCACACAGCATCTGTGGACCCTCCTGACAAAAATTTATTTACAGACTTGTAATAGAAAATTTAATTTTAAAGTTATTACATAAAAACTTCCTGCAGATTTGTAGTGTAAGTGTTGTATATCTCCACATTAGTGTGGTCTAATGACGTGAAACTCAGGATACTACTTCGCCATGATCCCCTGAGGCCCTGTGCAAAATTTTAGGCGATGACCACAAGGTGGTGCTCTTTAAAGCGAACTATTTTATATCTCCACATCTGTTCATCGGATTGACAGGAAACTTTGCTTAGTTAATATCAGTGCCCTCCTGAGGAGAGCTTATGAAGGGTTTACCAATTTGACAGTAGATGGCCCTGTGGTGCCACTTTAATTTTATATTTGGTCCTGTGCCCACACCATAACACTTATGGAAATGAAATTCATAGAGGTGCTATAGAATGGCACCTGTGACTCACTCACCCAAAATGACCAGCAGGTGGCGCTATTTTCAATGCAAAGGCCTTTTTCGCTCATAACTCCCACTTAATATGCTGCACATTATTAAACCTCATACCTATTTGTTCCCTGAATTCAGCTGAATTGTTTGATGCAGGCCACGCCCACTTTTGCAGTAACTTTCCTTTGCAAAATTGCAAACAATGAAAAACCTACTTTTTCAAACTCCTTCTAGACAATTTGACCAATTTGCATCAAACTTTGCATGTATCGTCTGTAGACCCTCCTGACAAAAGTTGTCAAAAGAATTTTAATAGTCCATAAACTGCCCGAAATATAAAATGACAAATTCCTGCATATTGTCTCGAAAACAGACAATCTTGCATATCTTTAGAAAATACTGTTTGATTGTCACATAAATGTTCATAATTGTGTACTATGGCCTAATGATGGTCTGTGTAAAATTTGGTGCAAATCGGCCAATAGGTGGCGCTCTGGTCGCAGTCTAATTATTGTGAATGGAAAGTAAATGGGAAAATCTTCAAATCCTCTTCAAAACTCTTTGACTTTTAACCTCTCCTTTTACCTCATGCTTTGAGCTAGAGACACCATTCCACCTTCTAAGGAGTCAGAAGACCTTGAACTATTGGGCATGTATTCGGCTTTTTAAAATCTTTTACGGTTTTGAAATCATCACAGTTTTAGATTTAAAAATCTAAAAAGGCCATTTTCTGATTTTATAATGGGTGTGTATTGTTTGGGAGGCGTTTCCCATTCATTCTTATGGGGACATTTTCCACTTTGTCTCTGATATTGCTCCAGCATGTGTGCAGCCACAGAAACTGTAAGAAAGCTCTACAGGTGAAGGTGCAACAGCACCCTCTACTGGTGCAAAGACAACTAGCAGTGAACAAGTCAGGACATGCTCCTGAAATGCAGCAGACCAGTCAGTTAGTGATGGGAACGGCAGTTCTTTTTACTGTACTGAATCTCTAGAATCAGTTCATTAAAATGATTCGTTCAAAAGATTCGTTCACCGAATCGTTCAGTGCTCTCCAACTCCCTGAACTGATAAACAGCCAAACGATCCGTCATTCAGTTCGTGATTCAGCCCTGAGGTTCACGTTCACTTACTGAGGGACGGTGCGTTCACGGACTATAGTACACAATCATTCGACGCAGCGCTACTTTGAGTGGTATACATGCACTAACATGATTACACGGTGAAAGAGTCCTCTGTGCACAGTAAAATCACTTAACATGATGCTACACTGATGTTAGCAACACAGCGCTAGTTTTAGCAGCATGATTACTGAAGGTGAATCTCTCCTCTCCCACTCCTCTGCCCTGAGTGAGTGAGTGAGTGACACAGCGCCTCTTTCAGCACAGTAGGTGAACGAGATTCACGTCCTCAGTGACGCGAATCATGAGTGAATCAGTCGTTGGCGAACGACCTGCTGAGAACGTGAATCACGTTCGCGAACGACCTGCTGAGGACGTGAACTCAATTATCATCTTCATGCCTTGAAGAACAAAAGTTATTAAAATCTTTCAGCTACATCATACTTTAGTGGGCGGGGCAGTGGAAACCATTTTTTCCCCTCGCCGTCGAGCATCGAGGCTTCATAACTTCAACATACAATTTCCTATCCACACCAAACTGCTCATAGGTGTAGAGGGTGTCTCCCCGAATACATGACCGCATCAATACTAAGTCGTCCATTTTGCTTTTGGCCGCCATTTTGAAAAAATGCCTATCTTCGTACTTAAATTATCTCCTCCAAACGTAACACCACCGACTTCACAGTCACTCAGTATCATCCTCTAACCTTGAAGATGAAAAGTTATGGAAATCTTTATCCTACGTCATACCTGCTGGCCGCGGTGGAGC
>CAEMYA010001499.1:0-11771 GCA_903131615.1 Diplodus sargus
ATGTGGTGCCGCCACTTGCCACCTCTTCTTATCATGTGGTGCCGCCACTTGCCACCTCTTCTTATGATGTGATGTCTTCTTTTGTAATGATGTCGTCTCTTGCCACCTCTTCTTATCATGTGGTGTCGTCTTCTGGAGCGCGTTCTTACGATGTGATGTCTTCTTCTGATGTGGTGTGTTCTTCTGATGTGGTGTGTTCTTCTGATGTGATGTCTTCTTCTGATGTGGTGCCGTCTCTTGCCACCTCTTCTCATCATGTTATATTGTCTCCTGAAACACTTTTTCATCATGTGATGCCGTCTTCTGAAACCTGTTCTCATCCTGTGATGTCTTTTCAGGATATGATGCCATCTTTTACCATCTATATTTATGATGTGATGACGTCTTTTACCAGGTATTGTTATGATGTGAGGTATTAGTTTGATATCGTGACGTCTTTTACCACCTCTTCTTATGATGTGATGGCGTCTTCCAAAAGGTGTTCTTATGATGTTATGTTTTCTTTTGACATGAAGCCATAGTTTACCACCTCTTTTTGTGATGTGATAACCTCTTCTGCTAGGTGTTGTGATGATATGATGTCTTTCGAGATGATGCCATGTTTCAAACATATATGGCATCACAGGTATGGTATTTGATGTTTTTATCATACTGAAATAGAAGACAGAGGATGAGTTATTCATCTGAGCACAAAGAAGTTATTTCACGATTCATAGCAGTAGTCAGTCCAGTAATCCAACATCACATATTATTTACACTTCTTTGATAAACCTACAAGAGCTATCCACAATCGATTTAAAAATCATTTTACTGGTGTTTCAAACATTTCAGACATGCTTTTCATGTTTCCTCCTCAAATTGAGTGGTGTAGTACTGACTGTTGAGACGTTAGCATTTTAGCACATCCTGTTCCCTTGTCTCAAAGTCTTAGAGTTTGTTGAATGTGTTTTCAGTGTGTTTAATGTTTAATGTGTGCAATCCAAAGTCTGACCATATGCACACATTTTGTTTTCCCACATAAAGTCCATCATTAAGTGTCCCATAGTTTAATTATGGAGCTCTTCTGTCTAAATGAGACTACAGAGGTTGTCGGGGACATTAAAAGTCCTCACAACGAACACGGAGACTCATCTACTCACTTGTCCATCTTTACAGGCCCACGTTAGTTACACACTATTCTAACTCTGACTTTACAACTTGTACATTGATCAGTTTATAGAAAACCTGGATAGTAATTGTGTAGTAAGACTCTTAGTGGTGGAGACATTTCAGACATTTGACCGTGATGTCGTCTGTTTGTAGCTGAACATTAGCTTCTTACTGCTACACATTTAATTCAAACTTTAAACATCACAAAGTGGCATTCAATCTGTGAATATTATCTTGATGAACAGAACCCGGAAGGATCAGAAACTTGTGTTTATCACAGAGATTATTATCTGTTATAATCCAAAATCCAATTAGATAATCCCACAGAGGGATCCAGAGTGATGCCAACTTTAGTTTGTGACAAAAATACATCATCCCTACACCACTGTCTCATGGTGATCAGCCTATGGAAGTCAGTGCTGCCTTTGAGGTTCTGACTGCATAAAGAGACAGGAAGCAATGAGAAAACAACACCATAGCTCTGTGACAGTGACACAGAAAGACGTGGAGAGACTGAAAATCAAGAGACAAAAGTGTGTCCTTAAATGTTGTCTGACCTCTCAGGACTGTGGCTTTCTTCCGTTGATGTGCTGTCATCCTTTTCTTTTCCTCCAAGCTTAGATTGTCCAATGCCTCTGTCTTCCAGTTTTCCTGATGATGACGTTGAGTCTGAGGCAATGTCATAGCACAATGCATTTAGAAGGGCAAACAGCAAAATCAAACGTTTCCTCTATGCCAGTAATTTGACTCTTTTGTATTCAGGTGATTAAGATGTTCTGTAATCTCTGGTAAAAATGTTATTTTTGCAATCACTGAACAAACTGGTGAGACATTTCAGAATGTAACACCAGCTGAATAATATTCTTTACTTTTTAAAAAATATTTATTTACTCAACACCAGCTCACTTATATTCAGGAAATGCTTGAGATGAACCAGATAAAAACTCTTTTTTTCACCAGTGTCCAGAACTTGCATCGTACCGGAAAAAGTCCAAAAAGTTGAAAGTTTTCAATTTCCGAGATTGTAATTCCAAATCCCTAAATACTTCCTCTACAATTCCGTCTAACTAGAATATCTTACATACATACAGCAAGTTTATAAACTATAAATAACTTTGTTATAAGAACTTTATTGCTGTACGAAACAGCAGTAGCGACTCCTATCAGGGCTATTTACATAGTACAATGTAATCCTTGTCATGGTTAGACACATGATTCTGAAGAAAACATTAGTGATGAAAATTAAAACTAGAAAAGGTTGAAAACGGTTTAATTCACTGACAGACACAATGCATGAGTGTACATTTAGCAAAGAAGCTAACGTTAGCAGGGAGGCTAATGCTAATGCCGTGGGAGCCCTGTGCAATATGTCTTTTCATGTTATTTGTATGCTCCTGCAAAGCACTTTGAGTTGCCTTGTGTCTGAATTGTGCTATACAAATAAACTTGCCTTGCCTTGTTTGCACCACCGCAGATGTGAAGTTGCTCACATAGAAAGGTGGTTCTATAATAGCAGATGTCATAAAAACACAATTTTCATTACTTTAATGTGGGTAATGCCTATCTCGGCCATTATTTATCCTAGCAGTTGAATCATTAGCAATAGCTATACGAACGTATGTAGAAGGAAGTAAAAGTAGGGAAACTTTAGCTTCTGATCCTCCTTAGTTCTGGCTATCATGATAACACTCTTTTTGGGATTAAATTTGATGTTAAACTGTAAACCATACTTTGTACAAACTCTGAGCAGTTGCTGTAAGCCAGCACTATATGGTGACATGATGATTAAATCATCAGTGTACATTAAATGGTTAATAAGCTGACTACCCACCATACGTCCAGTCTTACACTGTTCTAATTCTCTAGACAGATGTTAACAATATGATAAAAGTGTGGAATTATTAGAGAACCTAGTCTGTTATCTCTATAGAGTTCCATTTGGGGAAACCATCATTTCAAACAAGGAAGAGCAGATGTTGTATTTAGACAATGGGTGTTAACGAGCCCAGAAAAAAAAAAATCATGATCTGTATCTACCAAATCCAGACAGCACGATGTCAATAAAAGAAATCAGATGCCAGTATGTAATTTTTTTTGATTCCTTCAGCTCAGAAGCTTTATTAGAACGAGCCAAAATGATCTCCTAATATATATTAATATCTAAAACTACTTCAGCTTTAATGAAGGCGCTGTATTAGAACTGTTACTAACTCAACCGAGAGCTCAGATCTCAAACAGTGCATGGAGAGAAGATCTAGAAACAGACATATCGTCAGAGGACTGGGAATCAATATGCACTAAAGCTCACACACAATCCTACAATACAACACTTAGACTGTTACAGTAGAAATGGCTCATGAGAACATATTACAGCAGCTGAATTCAATAAATTTAATAGGAATATCCAAGATTTATGTGGAAAATGCAGTGAGGTGAAGGGAACACTATTTCATTGTATGTGGCAATGTGGTAAGTGAAAATCTATTATGGAGGAGGTATTGATATGATGAAGAGGAGGAATAGTTTAGACAGTTTACACACAAATGTGACTTTTTTTTTATCTTACCTGAAGCTACGAGCCCGATGGCCAGCACTGAAACACACAGAGACATCGTATTCTGGGTTATGAATGTGACGCTTATTCAAAAGTCCTATAACGACACACTCGGATCAACACAGTTCCGAGAAAAAAAATATTCAAAATAGATAACACAGGTTAGAACATTACTGTCGGGAAATTCAATTTATCCCCGACTCTTGTCATAGTTTCAATAAAACCTTAAAATTAAGCTTAGATTAGTCAATAATCTAATTTATTTATAAAGCAAAAAATGTCTCTTATAAATAAATCCCTGTGAGCTCTGGGACATTTCCTGTTGTTGCAGACATTTTAAGACGTTAACAATCGATTGAATAATGAAAAGAATCATCAGCAGGTTCATTAATTAAAAATAATTGTCAATTGCAGCTCTGAAAGAAAAACAGTTGAGGTGTCTGCATGAGAACACAAACGTTGAAATCTTTAAGTTCAGTTAAGATCACTTGGACCAAACTTCATAAGAATAGTTTTAGAAATAAGAAAATTCTGGTTCTCGATCATTAATCCTGATGAGAGTTTATCAGTAAAGTCCTAAAAACGCTCATTTCTTAGATGGAATTCTGAATCTAAAGTTCTGAACAAAGATACAAGTTTCCCTCCTTTTGGAAATATTTAATTCGGTAACACTTCATTTTACAGGTGCGGAAGTGTCATGGCTGGTAGGTGGCAGATACCAAGTAGCATTATTTGAGCTCATCAACAATTTACCACAATAATGTCTCACAATTAAAATTACATGATCAGCCGAAGCTAAGCAGAAATGTGTTGGAAGTTTCCTTGGAAGTGTGATAAAGAATTTACCAACGTTTTATTAACTGCATGTTGAAAAAAATTAATATAATATGGTTATAAAATCGGTTATTAGAAACAAGAGGGAAACTCTTTATTCAGAACTCCATTTAAGAGATTAGTGATTTTAGGACTTCACAGATGCACTCTCCTCAGGCTTCATAATCTGGAACCAGAATTCTGATTTTTGAAACTATTTCATGAAGTCTTACCATTGATTCAAAGAAACAGAAATATGCAGTAACTTCTATGGAGACGCGTCCTATAAAGGCGTCAGGTGAGCGGGTCAGAGTACTCACCGGCCAGCAGGGTGAGCTTCAGCGACACCATGTCGGCAGCGCTGCAGGCAGCTCGTCGTGGTGACAGCGAAGTCCTCAGCTGCTCAGACGGATGGAAGCTTCCCTTCCAAAGGTCCTAATGAAAACCTCATTCCACTCCAAAATATATACACTGATAACTGTCCGACTGTTTGATTAAGAACATGTCCTTCTGGTTGAATGAGATCAAAACGGAATTTTGTCTCAAGTTTCATCTGATGTTTGAATTTGCCTCAAGCACTTAACAAAGACTCCCAAAGCCTTGAGGCTTGGTGAGGTGGTCTGTTAAAGGAATGAATCATCTGCCTGAAGATATTAACTTTAGAAAGTTTACAATGAGAACGGTGTTTACTGACCCAATACACTGTAAAAAGTACCAACTTAACCCTGTATGAATGTTTGGCTTTCTCCTTAAAGGAGCCGTGTACAGGTGAGTCTCCAAACATATCAGGGAATAACATGGAAAATGTTTTTGTTTTTCATGATTTAACTCAAAAAATTAAACTTTATTATATTCTAGATTCAGTAAACATGGCGTGAAATATTTCAAGCCTTTTTTTGTTATAATTTTGATCATTTTGGTTTACAGCTCATGTAAATCAAAAGCCCAGTACCTCAGAATATAACAATATTACATAAGACCAATCAACAAAACTAGTTGTAATACAGAAATGTCTACCTGAAAATTATGTTTGTTTATGCACTCAGTACTTAATCTGGGCTCCTGCTTGCACATCTGCAAACTGTATAAAGATGCTGCAGCTCTACTGACTGTGGTATTACTGTGCTTGATAGTTCAGCCAACTAGTTCGACCCGAACCCCAGTAGAGAATTTGTGATGTTGTCAAGAGGAAGATGGGAGGCACCAGACCAACAATACAGACGAGCTGAAGACACTAAACAGTAACCAATAGCTACTTCTTTGTCCCCGTGGAGAAAGTCCCCAGACTCCCTTAAAAAAACACTACATTTTGAGACTTGTTGCCTTCAGGGAAACTTTATAATCTTTGTGAAACACTTTGTAGAAAACATTGTTAACTATTGTGGCCTGCTTGTTAATTCTGCAAATGTTACACATGAATATATTCCTTTCTTTGTGTAAAAAACATGGTATCGGTTCGTCCCAGTTACGTAGGTGTGTGCATCGATGAACTGACGGGCTTAAAGCTTTCCACTTATGATCGGATCAATCACAACAGATGTTTATAACAAATTTGAACCGCCTCAATGACTTGAATCTTATCTCCGTGGTGGAAAGCTTCACAGCTCTGTCAGTTTGGGATTGTGGCGCTCAGGTGGGCGGAGAGGAACGAACAGGTGGGAGGTTTATGCTAACGAGGCTCCACAAAGAGACATTTCATTTTTGGTGGACTCAGGTCTCAAGGCCCATCTGTCTCTGAACATCAATCTGATGATGTTACAGACTGTTTTCATCAAATGAACAGAAATAAATCTTAAACTATTAACTAAATCGTTCCACAACCAGTAGACGTATTCAAATACCGCTGCAATGACTGACCTGTGAGTGACTGCCGCAGTGTCTGTCGTCTGCTGTCTGTTTTGTGGCCTCTTGTTTCATGTGTTATGAAGAACATGTTTCAGACGCAGCCTTCTGGATTTTGATTGGTTTGATATTGTTTTTTATTCGGCTTGTTTTAAAAAAAAGGTTACAACCACTGGCAACACAAAGAAAACAGACACAGTACAGCAGCAGAGTCCTGAAAGCATCGCATACACATACACACACACACACACACACACACACACACACACACACACACACACACACACACACACACACACAGCGGCAGCTCAAATTAAATCGGTGTCCGAAATACAGCAGAGCTTCAGGGGGTCCCGAAAATTCATTTTTATGTCACATGTCCTCAATTAATGCACAAAAAAGTACTTGAATCTGGAAACAAGGTAATAAAATCATAAAGAATGAGGTTTTTTAGATCAGCTGGTGTTTAAGCTGTGAATCTTTCATAAAAGCACACAGTTATAAGTTCAGTGCTGCTGTTAGATGTTTCCCTGGAGACCGTCACGTTGGTAGTTTAAAGTAACAGTCTGTAGTTTTGGGGCAGAAATGTTAATGAGCAGAGAAAGATCTTCATTGGCTGACTTTTTTTTCTGCCTAAACAAACTAAATAAACAATCTCTTTGTTTTCATGGCTGAAGCTTAAAGGACAACACAACTTTTACTGTTTTACTTTGTTTATATGTGGCGGACCCTGCCACCTCTGCCTCTAACAGCTGGTTTATTCAGGACCCCCTGACTGTCATATTCATATTTCGCACGCTGAATAAAATGTACAGCAAACCAGCATCCGCTCAGTCAGACACATGTAGCTGTATGATGAAAGTGTGTGATAATATATGAAATGTTGTAAAGTTTAATGTGAGCTCCTCCTGTGTTTTGTGAGGTCCAGGTGTGAACGAGGCTCTCTAGTCCAGAGTGTAGATGTTCTCCTGGACCGGTCTTCTCATCCGGATCTCGTAGATGATGTGAGGATGTTCTTCAGAGGAGAAACTGCAAGAGAGAGGAAGAGTTAACAGAAGCTGAACAAACAGCAGGTCGACACAGGAGGAGAGTCTATGGAAACCATCCTGCAACATAAACAGTCTTGTTCACTTTCAGTCGGTAACATCAAATACAGGCTGAACAAAGAAAGTCTCATCTTGACGGCAGGATAACAAATCTGTTTCTCAAAGACGCCATCGTGAAAGTGAAAAACAGGTGGCATTGTTGAGGAACATCTGTCTTCTTTCTGTTCGTCTCTCCTGTTTCCTCGTCCGTCTCACTGCGTTGGACCACGACCTCGCTAAACTGTCCCACAATGCATCACGTCATTGGCTCATTAACACCAAAGAAGCAGGTATTTGAGACAGCGACCTGAGTTGAACTCACCAGCCGGTCTTTAAGGCTCTTCTGTATATTCCACCTGCAGAAAAATAAACAAGATTTGAATACGAAACAATGCAAAAATTTGCAAATGAGGCATTACAGACACTGAAAAATCTAAAAAAGTGACTCATACAACTTGAATGTAATTACTTTACTTCTGCAGCTCTGTGGTTTGTCGGCTTTTAAAATGTACAGTGAACCCGGACCTGATGTTTTGGAAATCTCTTTTGATCACTCGGTAAATCAGAAAATGGAGTCAACAACTGTTTTTAGGAGAGAAATGTTCAATAACTCAGGCTGTGAATGCTATACCAATAAAGCCTTCTGTGAAGAAAACCTTCAGAACATAAACAGGAACAGAACTGGAAGGTTTGGTGTCGGTGCTGATGGAGTGGAGAGTTCTGGCTCAGAACATTGGTGAATAGGGTCAAAAAATTAATTTCCATCTCCAAAAAACTTCCCCAGACAATTATTTCTTTATATTATCTCTATTTTTCACTTTTTATGTTTAATTATGCAAATGAAATATGCACAAACAGATCAAACATCTAATTGTGTATTTTGGATGTTTCCTTTCAACTGGTCTGAATAAGACGTGTTACGGAAGAAAGTATGAACATAAAAACAATGATTTTTCATAAACACATCAAGCACAGTTTGCAAACTTCACAGTGGAGCAAGCGACAACGTGAACAGTTACTGTGGTTTATATTGTCTCTCTATGACGTTCTGCGAGGGATGAAAAGAGAAAACGTACGTTTAAACGCCAGAAAGAGAAAAACTGCCGCCAACATCAACAACAGGCTGAGGGAGAGCGAGAGGACGGGAACGTTGATCTGAAGGGAGAGAGAGGGGAGAGAGTCCTCCGCCTGACGCAGAGAGAGAGAGAGTTATTATCCTTCACAACACGCCGCTCTGTTTGTAACAAGCGAGGAGGGATCTTTGTAGCGTAAAGGAGAATTTGGGATGGAAATACCTTTAAATCACCAGAATCGCTTTTATTGCAAAGTAAGTTTACATGTGAGGAGTTTACTTTGGTCTGTAGGTGCAAAACTAAAAGTACTTAAAGATCAAAACTATAAAAATAAAGACAGAGTGTGAATATAAATATAACAGAGAGTGACCGATCCTAAAGCTGGTGAAGACGTCAGGATTTGTCCAGAAGTGCAAAACATTTGAACTAGAGTGAGACGTCGCAGTAGATACTGATCTTACAGTGTGCTAACTGAGAGCATCAGTGGCTACACAGAGCTACGCTAGCTTCAGGAATAACCAGCTTCTGGCTGCAGCTTCATAGTTTTATCATAAACTGGTCTCAGGCAGAATTTCAGCTCCAAAAAACTAAAAATTTTAGAGAGAGTGTCAAGACTGGGGGTGACAGACAAGCACCCAGGTGGAGCGCCGGGCTTTGAACATGGTTTGTTTGTGTAATTACAACTTCAAATGATGTGTAGGCGCCCAAAAAGTCTTCTCACCATGAGCTCACCCCTCGAAATGTTTTGTCTCACTGTCAGAATTTGAGCCATTTGGTCCAATAACACTTGAAAAGTCAAGAATTGCTGCAAAATTTGATCATTTTATTCTCGTTTAAGTTAGCCGGGCGCTAAACGCCACCGGACATCTCTCACGTGCTCTTTGGGCCCAACAGCCATGATTCTGTCCATAATCTGATATTATGGGATGGTGGTGGCGGTGGTTGTCACGGTTACTCACAGTGACGGTGTCAGAGCGCTGCAGGGTGGAGTTCCTCCTCAGAAGATCCAGCTGAGACGACAGCAGGGATTTCCAGTTTACTACACGGAGGCAGAACAGACAGAACTGTCACGTGATCACTCTGGACCAGGACACCCAGTGTTACCAGCACCAGGACACCAGTTATTATCCAGTACCACCCAAGCTGCTTGGTGGCAGTGTGACCTGTCTCACCTGTGGAGGTCGACGGCTCTGTCACTCGATTGGTTGTTGCTGCCATGGTTGTTGTTGTTGTTGGAGGAGAACTGGTGACCGGAGCTGCGGAGAACAAACCCGATGAAACAGGATCTGAGACAACGTGATGCCTCAGTGTCGGTGCTGATACCATCAAATGACACGTCATACTGAGCATGATAACAACATGGTGAGGACGGGGTGAATCACGAAATATTTAATCATAGAATTAAAAAACAAATCCTTAACTGTGAATCGACAGATTAAAGTTCACACACATGAACATCAAAAGCTTTCCGTGATCGTTCCTGCTGATGGGGCGACAAAATCCACATTCTGTGCAAATATTCCACATTTGATTTATTTTATGTGAACGTGTCCTTTAACTGTGCACGTTGTGTTACAGAGACGCTCACCTTTGACCACCCTCAGGTTCATGATCACTTTCTTGTCGTTGAAGATGCCGTCGATGTCCACCCTGCAGCAGTACGGCCCGCTGTCCGTCCGCCGCACACTCAGGATGTCCAGGTCCATCTGTCCGTCCAGGACGTCCCCGGTCAGCCGGTACCGGTCCTCCACCTGCAGCACCAGGTCAGAGTTCAGTCACCACCACTTTGATTTCAAGCGTGAATCAGAGTGCGTGTATATGAGCTGACTTTCATGTTTGTATGACAGCTGGACAAGAGCGAGTGTGAGCGTGAAACCACTGAATATTTTAGAAAATGTTTTTAATGCTCGACATCTGGAGAGCACCGTGTGAGATGGTGTTTCAAGATTTGTAAGCATGACACCACTGGATTATTTTTGAGGAGATGTCTAACACTTCCCAGGCGTCTTATTGGCAAATAAAGCAGATATTTTTAATGCTTGACAGCTCGGCAAGACAACTATGACTGAGATAGATGAGAGACCGCTGTGTGAGATGGTGTTTCAACATTTGCAAGTGTGAAACCGCTGACATTGATAAACATGATGTTTAATGACTCTAACAGGTGTTTTTTGTGCATACAGCACCGAGTGTTTCACAGTTTCAACATATCTGTTGTTTGCAGAAATGTACATGATGAACTTCTCATTTTGTCCAGCTGTGCGTCACATTGTCCAATCAGACCAACATATTTAAGATTTCATGACCTTGGAGATGATGCCATTCTCATCCGTCTGCACCAGGATGTTGTTGCACCAGAAGGTCCCGCAGCCGCGGCCCCAGCAGACCCGGCTCAGCCCGAAACGCTTCACGGAGTACTGACAGGACAGCGAGGCCACGCCCCCCTCCAGCACTTTAAAACAGGAAACAGACGCAAAGTGTCCACCTGCAGCACAGAGACACACACCTGACACACCTGACACATCTGACGCACCTGACACATCTGACACATCTGACACATCTGACGCACCTCCACAGCTGTGCATCGGTCCGACATCCATCTAGGTGTCATAATTAAAACGATCCACCGTTTCATAGCAGCAATTATTTCTCAGGCATTTCATTAAAGACAATGAGACAACAATGAGAATCTTCTGCTTTCCTTTGTATGATTCACAATAACAAACATCATGAAGCGTCACTCAGCTCTGTCACCACCTTCTTACTGTTTTCAGGTTAATATACAAACCAAACGATCAATAGATTAATGTTGAAAATAATCAGCAGATGAATCAATAATGAAAACTAATGAGCAGTCGCAGTCCAACACAAATCAGCTCCAGAATAGTAATCTGATTACACTCACATGAGACATTTCTCTTAAAATGCTTTAATTTTTCTGATTATAATCACAAACTAAACAGTTTCTGAATACTTCCTCCTCATTTACTTGCACCAGAGTTCTATTACAGTGTGGTATTAGTACTTTTCCTGGAGTAAAGTATCTGATTACTTCCTCCTCAGTAGTTGTGCTGTGATGTCAGCTGTTTGTGTCTCACCTGACAGGACGAAGAGGACGATGATGAAGGTCCGAGGCGTTCGACGGCGGCGAGGCGAGACGGCGGCCATCCTGTGACTGTTATTCTGGATGTGTGTGTGTGTGTGTGTGTGTGTGTGTGTTCATTGTCCACTTTGACGAACAGAGTGAGGCTGTGA
>CAEMYA010001499.1:12532-32123 GCA_903131615.1 Diplodus sargus
TACACTCCATTTATGAAAGAAGAAACATGTTATTGATCTAAACATGTCACATGTTACAAAGACACTAAACAGGAACAATATAGGCTCCTTCTTTGTCCCCAGACTCCCTTAACAAATGTGTCAGTTAATTATCTGTGTTTCTGTATTTTTTGTGAACTAGCTGGAGGGAAGCTGAACTAAAGTTTAAGTTTTTAGAAGTGACCAAATCTAACACCAAATATTACAGCTGGTTATAAATGAAAATTGTTTTTAAGTATTTTCTGAGATATTTTTCTGTGCAGCAAACTGTTTTCTGTCTTTGTGTTTGAAGCTTCAGAACTTTGTCTGCGCAGCTTTTTTCAAACAATAACGGGGTCACACTTTGAAGAAACAATTAGATGGTGAATTTATACATAATCCATCATAAATCTTATCAGCATATTTGGCCGGAGAATGAAATGTTTTGTTTACAGGTGATATAAATTAATCACAAATGAGTCAATAAACCCTTACATTTGAACTTCACAGTAAAATGGTGAATTAAAGTAAAGTTTTTAAACCAACTGTATGATAATTGCACTTTAATCTGAAATTGAAAAACTTGCAGGACTTAAAATGAAGCGTTTCTGTCCCCTGATTAAAAATATTTCTGTTTTATTTCCATTAACAGAGACGAGGATGAACGCAGTGTGTTTACTCTGATGGAGGGAAATAATGCAAACAAAAGGCTGTCTGTAACACACACACACACACACACACACACACACACACACACACACACTCACACACACACACACACACACACACACACACACACACACACTGACGTTGGCTGTGTGGAGACTTGGCAGAAACACAAAGGACTCATTATTCACATCAAATATTTCTTTCTTTTCTTCACTTCATCTCTTTTTCTCCCCGAACTGACAATATAAGAGGTTTTTAATTTAAAAACAAACAAACAGAATATTTAACCAAAACATGTTCAAGACATCGTGATAACTTCCCACATGGGAGGCACAATGACTCGCTGTGATCACGAAGTAGAAACTTAACAAAGTTAACAAGATTTATGTTTTTTAAGACAAGATAACAAGAAACATTTTGAAAACTGACAGATGCTTCTGTGGTGAGCAAAATAAACTGAATGCAGATATTAAGAGCAGCTGGATGAAACTTATACAACCTGGAATATAATGTGGATCAATGTGTCATCATTTAAGCCTCTCAGCTGTTTTCACACTGATGCGCATAAAAACTGAAACCAATATTGATCCAGAGGACAAATATTGAGGCTTGAACATTTATCAAACCTTCAGGGAAAAATGCTGCATGAGGACAAGATAAAAACATTACAAGTGTTTGGTCACGTCAGAGAAAAGACGACTCAGAGCAGAAACACCAGTTTAATGTTTGACTCACATCAACAGACGTCAGTTCAGTTTCAGGCTCCACACTAAAGTATTTACCTCTCAGGAGGAACTCTGACTTCTCATCATCAGGTCCGAAACTTTGGTTCATGCAGAACTGATGACATTCACATCAGCCTCAGCATGTCTAGTGCTAATTAGCAATGTTAGCATGCTAACATTTGCTGCTAACCTGCCAATGTTTCTGAACTCTTTCAACTTATTTCTCCATTGGAGTGTAAACGCAACATCACCAGACTCCATTAACAAAACGCATAATTTTAGGAGTTGTTTCATGAGGAGAAACTTAACAATCTTTGTGAAACAGCTACGACACATTTTAACTATACCAGCCTGTCTGCTTCTGTGTCTAAAGCTGTTGTTGAGTCATCTGCAGTACAGACATGATATTGGGCTCTTCTGAGAGGTGAAGTAATTTCCCCAAAACTCATTATAGTTGTTATTTCCTTATTCACACTAACTTTGTGTAGATGAAAAAGTCAAAAAACAAGTGCTGAAGCAGAAAAACAGCCTATTTAAAGAGCATATAACTATGTAAACATGCATCATTTCCAAGTTTAGGTTTTTAAAAGCGGTAGTAAACTATATGTTACTGTCATTGGCCAAATGGAGCACCAATCATATGGAGGCTGGTGTGTAAGTGGCTCAGGAAAGAAGGGCGAGTGGGTCACATGTCTACAGGATCGCTCTTTGGCTTAAATCAGTAACCACAACATCACCAGACTCCATTAACAAATCATGCGATTTTAAGAGTTGTTAAGTTAGGAGAGACTTTATAAACATGATGAAACTGTGTTTCTGACAGATTTTAACTCACTGTGTCCTTGTTGTAAATCAGCATTAAATCTTTCTGCTGCAGTTGTTTGTCTCCTTGTAAAAAGTGTCAGTTTGTGGCAGCATGTCTATGTTGTTGAGTTGGAGACACTTTATAAACTCTGTGAAACTCTGTCTCTGACTCATTCTGCATCATTTGGACCTTCTTGTTAATTCAGCAAATGTTCCACATGAACTTCTTTCTGCCTTTGTGTAAAAACATGTGTCTGAATAATGACTTGATTTAGATTGTAGGGTGAACTTTTCCTTTGACATGTAAACAGTATTTTAGTTAAACTCCAGTTTGGTCATTTAATCTCAAATGATGAATCATGTATTTGTCGCAGTAGCACAGCATAAAGTGGAGGAGTAAAAGTATAAAGTTGTAGAAAATGGGAACACAGTACAAGTACCTCAAACTTTACTGTCCACCACTGTTGTTGTGTGTGATTGATAAAAGACGAACTGATGAAACGATCAATATTAATTCAAACTGAGTTTGTGCTGCAGACTGAACATGTGTTCAGTCAGAAGTCAGTCAGGTAACGATGCTGCCGCCTGCTGGTCCTCACTGGAGTGTTACGCTGCAGTAATGGAGGAAGTGTTTAGATCTTTTACTGCAGTGAAAGTACTAATACCAAGCTTCAGAAACACTCTGTTACAAGTCCTGCGTTGAAAATGGTACTGGTAAAAGTATTTACAGTGGGATTAAAAGTATTTTAAAAGTATTCAGACTAAATGTGATATTTCCCCATGATTAAATGAACCTAATATATAATTATGGCAAAATAAACTTTAGAGCTGTCTTCATGTGTAGCACTTATTATAGAGGAGGATAAGGGCCAGTGTATATTGTTATAAATACAGTAGTACACAGGTCTACTGTTGGTTGTACAAGTAACAGTTCATGAAGTATATAAGTGTGTTTCACCGGGGACAAAAAACAAGTGTACACTGCCATGTAGTTCTACAGTAACTTTACTGTTGTATGACATACATCAACTACTGGATGTGGTGCCAGTAAGTTGCTGTTAATTTGACAATACGCTTTAGAGCCTGTCTTATCTCCCCCCACCACATGCTGTCTCACACAGAGCAACGCCTCTTCAGTAGTTAATGTTTAATTCCCTGTTGAGATCAGAGATCACTTCTCTTGTGAGCACAAACGAGCAAGCAGATAGTGAAGTAACAGTAAAGGACCATGGAGACATGGACAAACAGAAGAGGACACAAGGAACGTTATTGGGAAGGTCGGCACTTGAAGCTGACAGATTTGAAAGAGGAAGCAAAGGATTTGGAGAATCAATATCTCCTCAAAGAAAACATCCCATTATACCCCCGACCAGAGTTCCATGTGACTCATCTGAAACACGACACAAAGCAATATGGATTACGTGGCATCAGATGGAAAAATGGCTTCAAGAACCCACATGGAGGCTCTCTGGTGTGGTGGAGTCTGGCTGTGACGCCTGATGACATCACATCAGCTGAGAGGAGGCTCCTGGAGACGACCTACCCCGACCGGACGGAGGAGCAGGTCCAGATGCAGCAGAGCTTCCTGGGGAAGTTTGCCACCTCACCGTCCTTCTCCGAGCGCTCCAGGCTGGGCTCGTACCGCTTCACCTTCCCCCTGGAGGAGCTGCTGAGGGCCTACAGCTGGCAGGTAGCAGATTACTTAAAGCTTGTTGATTCACTTATGGACAATAGTTTGTATTGTTACCTCATTCATATTGTAAATATAAAAACTCTGAATTTCTACTTGGTGCTCCTTTAAAGTGAAAGAAGGAGAGTCAATGTTTTCTGTGTGTTTTCAGGACATTAACAGGGACCTTGATGAATGTATTTGAGGACTCTTCCACTAAAATCTCTTTTATTGTTCCAGTTTTGCTCCGGCGATCAGCCCGTCATGCGGGTGTACGAGACCGTCCTGTACAAACAGGAAGTGATGTACGTTATACTGGTCCACAGCCCAGCCAATCAGGAGCAGTTCTCAGACTGTCCTCTGCTGACTGACGACCCAAACTCTATCTGCTCCTACAGAGATGGCTGCTTCATCTGGAGGCCTGAGGCCATGTGTGAGACACACAGGTGAGAAATCCTGTACTTAAAACTGTAGTCTGGAGGGTGCGCAGGTAGTCAAGGTTTAGAGCACATGCCACATATGCAGTGGACCCCAGTTCGAATCGGAGGACCTTTACTGCATGGCACACTCCCCATCTCTCTCCCTTTAAAAAATAAGTTGTAGTCTGTAGCTATTTTTTGTTATATTTGCTAAAATTGTCATTATGATCTGTCAGTAGAATCAGATACAGGTCAGCTGTCTGTGGCTCCACCCAGTGGCTGTAATTTGATTTGCAAGAATCCGCCGCTCCCGGTAGAATACAGCCAATCAGAGCCAAGGGGTGTGTCTGAGAACTGTCAATCACTCTCATGCATACCCTGCTGCAGCCACCCTCCCTCGCGCAGGTGCAGTGTCTGCTCTCACCTGGTCAGATACGTTCAAGCTCAAACTGTAAACAATGGCGGAGAACAGACAACAATAACAGAGCAGAAACATGCCCCACCATTGACCAAGTCAAAGAGAAGAGATAAAAAGACTGATGAAGAAAAGCAGTGTGAAAGGAAAGAATTGGACCGAGCCAGAGAGACAATTAGGCCGAATATCAGAGCGATGATAATTACCTGAATGATCACCTGGTAACTCGTCTACAGCGATGTGAAGAATATTATTTGTTACTCTGGATATCTACAGTGATTTGCATGAGGCACTCTCACTGTAATTTAGTTGTATTGATCAGAAATGGAACAATCATGGCTTTTGTTGTTGTTGTTGGTGCGACATCTTGGTTATCTGGCGTCCGCTGTTACCATGGTTACAAGTCTGCTCGTGCACAGCAGGCTCCTCCTCTGTGGGAGGGGCTTAGAAGGCAGAGAGGAAGAAGAACTGACCTGGGAGCTGTATCATTCGAAACTTCTGACTGAGTGCACTTTTTTCTCAAAACTCCAGACTGCAGCTTTAAGTACTGAAGTTCTTGTACTTTACTTGGGTATTAACATTTTGTCCAACTTCATACTTTCATACTTTGTTGTTGATGCAAACATTGCACCATTTATTCCACTACATCTGTTTGACAGACTTTAGTTACTTGTTACCTTTAAGATTACAATTTTTAATTTTTTTATTGGTTCAGACAATTCTACTTTTTAAGATAACTTGGATTACCTGAGAAATACAGTCACACAGCTGAAGCAGGACCTGGAGGATGTGATTTCTGGTTGGCTCTCTTCAGCTGCCATAGCTGCAGTAACGGAGCAGTGATCGCTGACATGAGTCAAAGCTTCAGATCTTTTCTTTGTCTCTGTTTTCTCTCAGCTATGAGTTGGTCCAGAGACCTGATGAAAACCAGATGGAAGCAGGGGAGGTGTCCTCTCGCCATGAGTTTTATGTTTGGGATCATGTTGCTGTCGCCCTGCATGTGGACAGCAAGGTACCTTTATTTATTTATTATTTATTTGTCTGGTTCTCAGTATTTAACTTAAAAGTGATGGGGAGTGAATATTTTTTCATTCAAGAAGGTAAAGAAACTAAATAAGCTTCAATAGAAAATTAGTTTTTTGCTCAGTTAGATTTATTTCACTGGTTATCTGTGATAATACAAATACAATTCATTGTCATATGTTTTGTGTTGTATAACACGTCCGTTGTCTCCGAGCTGAGAGGAGGTGAGAACATGTCGGTTCAGCTCCACTTCCAACTTTATGCTGTTTACAAGCTTCATTATTAGAAGGCAGGTCAGCTCAGTTTGTGTGTTATAACATTAAAACAGCTTCTGCTCCTGGAGCTCTGACGAGTGGACAGACTGCTGAACCAAACTCCTTCATCACTGCTCCTCATCTTCTCCTCTGTTTCTGTTTTAGGTGCTGAAGTTTGATCCTGCCCGACTGAGACAGAACCTCAAATACTGCAGCGATGCATATCCTCCAATTGCAAAGCCTTGGGAATTTGAGGACTTCTCACAAGCTGAAGAGTTAGTCGGGGAACTGTGGCCTGAGGACTCGTCACCACTGGAGAGAGCTGAGCTGCTAAATTAAGTGTCTGTCGTCTGTCAGCATGAAGAACTATAATAATGAAATATAGATATTAGAAATACTAACAGCTGTAAAACAACTATAGTCTAAATACGCCCAGTAATAACAATGAATGCGATGTGATGAAAGCGCCTCTCAGGCTCTACAGTATCTGCGCGGCCTGATGTTCTTCCTGGTTTATACATTGTTTGCTTTTTCTTTTGTTGCTTCTGTTTCTGGACTTTGGATTCTGTGGGCTTGTTTTATGGCTTTATTTAATAAAGGTAAAGCTTTTTGTTCTGTACCTTCCTGCATGTGCGTGAAGTGAAAACCTGAAACAAGTTATCAAGAACTTCTGTCAAAGACACAAACAGGAATTTCGACCAACACATTTTGTTTCTTCTGGGGGAAGATGCCTGTAAGATCCTGGGTCCAGAGGAGCACACTGTAAAATCTGACAGTGACATGGCAGCTTATATTTATTTTAATACAACTCACAACGTGGCATGATGTCACATAAATAACATCAAGGTGAGCCTTCTTAATGAATGTGTGTGGAACAGCGTCTTACAAGGCGTTACACAAACAGGCAGAGGAAGGAAGTTTGATTCCACTGTGTCACTTGTTTCTTCTGGTGAGTGTTGGAAGAGTTGAGCTGCTGTTGGAGGTTTTGGTTCTTGTCTTCTTCGGCCTGCAGTGTAAAAAATAACCTAACAAAGACAGAAGGGTCATTACATCACTGGATCTTTGTTACAGTTGTTTTGAAGTCTAATCACTGATGTTTCTCCTCAAATGATTGACAGGACTGAGAATATCAGGACCAAACTGGGCCGGTCCGACCAAATATCACTGATGAGACTGCAGTTACTTTGTGAACTGGAGTGTTTAAACCTGCTCTCTGAAGAGTGTTCTTTATTTTCTCCATCAGAATCATATATGTAGATGTGTTGGGTGTTTCTCCATCATCTCCCACAGACTTCAATACCAACTGGCCTCAAAGAGAGATTCAGTGATCCCTTCCTTCTTGTTGAGGTTCCTTCCAGTGAAACAGGAAGTGTTTCACACAGTCTGATGGGCTCTCAGCCTCGTCTTACTCATTTACATTAAGAGCAGGGTTGGGAGGGTTACTTTAAAAATGTAGTCCGATACAGTTACTAATTACCTGTTAAAAAATGTAGTCAGTAACGTAATCCAAGTACCACAATATTAAAGTAATGTAACTTGATTACTTTAAGTTACTTTTGGATTACCTCAATACAAATGCAAATAAAGACAAGAAAGAAGAAATATCCATAAGATGACTTTTAATTCTGTGTATACAACAGAACTGCTCAGTCAGCTTTGACTAACTCGTGTCTTCTTGGGTTCTTTGGTTGCTTCCTCTGAGGAACACATAAAGCAAATTAAAAATGGAATTAATTGTAGGGTATGTTAGATTTATTCAGTTTTGTAATGTACAAGCCCCCCAAGGTGGCAGTAGCTACATTTCAACTGCCTACGGGGCCCTCGCAAGTCAACGAGCTTTCCACGATGAAGTCCGTGCAAATGTTTCACAATAAAAAAAGTCTTGAGTTTGTATTAACAATGTAATGTCTTCATTTTAACAGGGCAAACGGGAGCGAACCAAAACGAGCCTTCGTACTACAGCATGTTAAATTATATCAGAAATAAAAACTTCTGTGATCATTTAGCTAAATGATGTGACGGGATTCACATTTGAACGTCATGCTCAAACTTCAAAACTACCAAAAAACCTAAACACGTACCGTCCTGGTCACCAGCAGCCCCACCCACAGACCCAAAATAGTCGTAGTAGTAGCAGCAGCAGCAGCAGCAGCAGTAACAGTGTAGTAGTAACACTGACAACCCGAGCCTGGTTAGCAGGCTAACTCATGTTAACTTTAGCTAACATAATTTCTGTGTAGCTAGCTAACGTTCGCAGTTTCGCTTACCATTAAATGTTTCTTTAAATTAGATGTGGAGTCCTTGGACGATGACAGTGTGTGCACAGCTGGCAGGCATAGCTTGCACTGTACAGTGATGTTGTTCCCCCTTTCCTCTTTAGCAACAAAGTAATGCCGAAATTTACACGCAGTGAAAGCATTTTTTTCTCCAGCGCTCGAGGCCATAATGAGCCGTCTGGCTCCACTTGAGAGCAGAGCGTCGTTGTGACTGACTTGTCGTGAACTGTAGTAATGTGTGCGCGCGTGCATACGGCATTACCGCATTGGCGGTAATAATTGTAATCCAACTAATAATCCCAATTTTTTCTGGATGTATCTGTAATCTGATTACGTCTTTTTTTTCTGTAACTGTAACGGAATACAGTTACTGTTTTTTTGTATCCTAATTACGTAACGCCGTTACATGTAGTCCGTTACTCCCCAAGCCTGGCAACAAGACGGGGGAAGACGAGGACTATATACACATGAGGGAGGGTGACACAGGTGGAAACAATCAGGGGAGACTTCACAGCGGTGGCACTGGAGGAAGGGCAAGTGACCTGAAATGAGAGGAGGATTAGATTTTCAAAAATAAAACAGGAAGTTCGCCAGACAAAACCCCAAGACAGGACATCCCTCACCGCGTTGTGACAGGAAATCAAAACATGAGACAAGAGATATAAGATACAGAATACATGAAGCATAACAGAGAAGCTCCTGACTGGTGGAAGAGCAGGTGAGATAACGAAGGGGAATAACAGAGGAAACAATACTGGCAGACAGAGGGAGACAAACATGCACAAGAGGGGAAAGCACAGAGGGAAGAACACAAGAGAGATAGAAAGGACACAAGGGCATAGGATCAAAACATAAGACACAAGAGGCAGAACCATGACAATTTGAGTCCAGGGAGAGTTGCTTAGAGAACACAGTTTTAAACAGCGTGCAGTGAACGCCTCTCCATTGTAGTTAACATACTTCCCTGTTGAGATCAGAGACCACTTCTCTTGTGAGCAGAGATGAGCGAGCAGACAATCAACTAACAGTGAAGACTTTCAACTTGTCTTTTTCATCTACTTCATTTCCCATCGGACCATGGAGACACGGACGAACAGCAGAGGATATGTGGAACGTTATTGGGAAGGTCGGCACTTGAAGCTGACAGATTTGAAAGAGGAAGCGAAGGGTTTGGGTAACACATACCTCTCCAAAGAAAACATCCCATTATACCCCCGACCGGAGTTTCATGTGACTCATCTGA
This sequence comes from Diplodus sargus, assembly GCA_903131615.1. Lineage (NCBI taxonomy): Eukaryota > Metazoa > Chordata > Actinopteri > Spariformes > Sparidae > Diplodus > Diplodus sargus. The sequence goes on from CAEMYA010001499.1 coordinate 22,027, forward strand.
AACACGACACAAAGCAACTTGGATTAAATGGCATCAGGAGGCAAAATGGCTTCAAGAGCCCAAATGGAGGCTCTCTGGTGTGGTGGAGTCTGGCTGTGGGGCCTGATGACATCACATCAGCTGAGAGGAGGCTCCTGGAGACGACCTACCCCGACCGGACGGAGGAGCAGGTCCAGATGCAGCAGAGCTTCCTGGGGCAGTTTGCCACCTCCCCGGCCTTCTCCGAGCCCTCCAGGCTGGGCTCGTACCGCTTCACCTTCCCCCTGGAGGAGCTGCTGGAGGCCTACAGCCAGCAGGTACTGAGGGTTGGATGTTGAAAGTGAGAAGGAGACGTGATGTCTTTTTTCACAGTTTTGATCTCATCTGTTCATGTGAAAAGTGACAGAAATAGCCACATGCATAATTAAAACAGAGCTGAGAGAGATATTTATCTCTTTCACATTCACACAGCCCATAGATCTCTCTGTAAACTCCATGCAAATGTCAGATTCTTGTTTTCAGGAAGTTAATTCAAAGGCAGAAAGCGGGACGGTTCGAAACTGCACTCCATTTCAGTATGAGGAAACGTTTAGGCCAAAAACACACACTTCACTTGCACATACATACGTATATTTTTAGTTGCACATACATATATGCTGGTACTGAGCACTTACATACATACATACTCTAAGAAGTCTATATGTGTATGAGAATGCACATATGTGAGAGGTATGTATGTGTGTATCTAAGAGTGAGTGTGTGTATATATTTAAAACTGAGTATTTATGTAAGAGTAAGAATGTATATATGTAAAAGTGAGTATGCGTGTACGTAAAGGTGAGTATGTATGTATGTAAGAGTTAAGCCTCAACGTTGTTACTGGCCGAGGTTTAATCATGCAGGAGCAACTTAAGTCATGGTACAACTCTTCTTGTCCCATAACCTTAACTATAGTCCATTCTAACATTTCAGAAGACCAACAACAATGAATACTGCATAACAGGTAACACAGGGGTTATCTAGAACACTCTTTAACACAGTTTTTCTGGATTTTGGTCCAAAACACATTGCCTCAATGTATTCTGGGGAAAATCTGCCTACCTATTCCCCAACTGAGACGAGTCTCAGTGTAACCGGATGTATGACGATGATGACGTTTGAGGGCATTAACCGGAACCGGAAGTTGCTGCAACATTATAGCACTGTGGGGTTTTATTTACACACGAAGGAGCATACTCGAGCAGCATCTTGGTGCAAACATGGAGAATAGGAATGTAATTTTAATAGTTTGATTCGCCCTCAAGTCTATCCCTTCAACAGCAACAGAGACGTTATGATTATATTTGATGCCATTCAAAATGGGAAACAAATCCAGCACAGGTGTGCGGTCAAGAGGTGGCTGGTAAAGTGAGCTGTGCACTCTAAGTCTTGTTTTCTAATGCTTGCCAACCTCCAGATTATTCAACAGAATTATTTCATAATTCAAAGCTACATTTAGTAAGCACTGACGGCAGTGTAGTTAGCTTTTAAAATCCACAAGCTAATGAGGTACAATGCCTAACAAATGCTAGCTTTAGCATCCTCTTTTTTATTATCAGTGAGAATGTATGTATGCACTTCCACAGACCGAGTCGGCTAACTTCCAGTTTAGCACCTGGCTAACTCGAATGGGGATAAAATAATAGAATTGTGCAGCTCTTATAGACTTTTTTAAATGTTATTCCATCAAATGGCTCCAATTATGACAATGAAACAATTTGCTAGGGTTGAGACACTCCCAAAAAAAATTCTGTGTTTTACAGTTTGGGAAAAACTGTTTTTGGGCCACAGTGCACCACATGACGATGTAATTACACAGTGGCCACTACAAATATTGGCTTCAGAGCGTGGCGCTCCTCCTGGGGGCTGGATAAATCCCCACAGTGCCATATTGTTGCAGCAAATTCTGGTTCTGGCTAATGACCTCCACTGTCATCATCATTATACATCCAGTTACATTGAGAGTCGACTCAGTTGGGGAATAGGTGGGCAGAGTTTCCCCAGTATGCCTTGAGGCAATGTGTTTTGGGCCGTGTTCTAGATAACTCTACCCTTAGAAAAAAGTAGTTTATTCAAGTGTACAACAAGTATACTTATTTTATACTAAAACTGAGGAAGTATACTTGAAGTGCACTTTTTACATACTATATTTTATAAACTTAAGAAAAGTATAGTGAAGTATACTTGGCTTATCCTGAAAAGTATAAAGAATAGTCTAAGACTAAGTACATTAATACTTAGACTTATACTTTAATACTAAAGCGTGTACTTGTACTTTAGTATACTGTGGCGCAAAGACTCTTGGGTATTCTGTTGTTGTTGGTGTAATTATGGTTGGTGAATGTGTTTGTGAATAAGATGATGTGTAAGACGGTTGCAGGTTGAGTCACATCCTTGTTCTGTGGTTAAATTGTGTCGAGTTAACAAAGATGATAAAAATGTTGGCACAGTGAGTGAAGGAGTGTTTTCCGGGAGAGACTTACCATCTGTAAAGCTGTCAGTGTGTGTGGTAATAACTGGGTGTGATAATAACTGGGGGTGATAATAACTGGTGAATTTCTGGCCAGAACTTGCCAAATTACAAATACTAACACTTAGTATATCTTGATCAAAGTGCAGATTAAGGTGAAGTCATTGACTTGTGCTTACATTTAAGTTAACAGAATAAAAATGTTTTTCACTACACACATTTGCATTGAGGTATTATTCCTGTTATAAATCTACATGCTAATAAATTAAAATGTGGACTAGAAGTATATATTTAGTACACTAGTAGTACATAGATGAGTGTACTTGTTGTATACTTGAAAGTGTACTTCTGTAAACATAAAATGACCTCATAAAGTATACTTTTATAAACTTAAAATGTTCCAATTTAGTCCAAAGTATTAAATTAGTATACTTTCTAGTACACTACAAGCACATGGTCCATAGTAAACTTGCTATACTTATACTTATACTCAAGCATACTTAATAAAATGAACTTCAAGTATACTACTGTGGACTGTGGCGCAAAGACTCTTTGGTATTCTGTTGTTGTTGGTGTAATTATGGCTTGTGAATGTGGTTTTGAAGAAGATGATTGCAGGTTGAGTCACATCCTTGTTCTGTGGTTAAATTGTGTCGAGTTAACAAAGATGCTAAAAATGTTGGCACAGTGAGTGAAGGAGTGTTTTCCGGGAGAGACTTCCCGTCTGTAAAGCTGTCAGTGTGTGTGGTAATAACTGGGTGTGATAATAACTGGGGGTGATAATAACTGGTGAATTTCTGGCCAGAACTTGCCAAATTACAAATACTAACACTTAGTATATCTTGATCAAAGTGCAGATTAAGGTGAAGTCATTGACTTGTGCTTACATTTAAGTTAACAGAATAAAAACGTTTTTCACTACACACATTTGCATTGAGGTATTATTCCTGTTATAAATCTACATGCTAATAAATTAAAATGTGGACTAGAAGTATATATTTAGTACACTAGTAGTACATAGATGAGTGTATTTGTTGTATACTTGAAAGTGTACTTCTGTAAACTTAAAATGACCTTATATAGTATACTTAAAGTATACTTTTATAAACTTAAAATGTTCCAATTTAGTCCGAAGAAGTATTAAATTAGTATACTTTCTAGTACACTACAACTGCACGGTCCATAGTATACTTGCTATACTTATACTTATACTCAAGCATACTTAATAAAATGAACTCCAAGTAAACTACTTTCTGCTAAGGGAAGTGTTACTTATAATGCAGTATTCAGTGTCATCGTTCTTCTTAAATGTTAATAGACTTGATTTGCACCATTACTTAAGTTGCTCCCTGCATGATTTAATCTCGGCATGTAACAATGTTGATGGTTAACTCTTACACACATACATACTCAACCCGGACATATATGCATTCTTACACACATACTTAGAGCATGTATGTATGTGCAAGTTCTCAGTACCAGTATATGTATTTACAAGTGAAAGATGTGTATATGTGCAAGTGAAGTGTGTGTTTCTTGTCATACTACTGGCTGTGTCTGTCAACTAGTGATAACATCTGCTGGGTAACTGATAGTGTTGCGTTTTTATACAGTAGATGTATGTATTCAAAAGGAGTGTGACACCCCTCTGATGCAGATTGTCACATGACTTTTGGCATCAAAACATCATTGTAGTTGTTTTCATTTTTTCTCTTAGATATCTTATACTTTTTTGGTTTTCAACACATTTTAATGGTTTGTGTTATTTTTGTCAGTCATATTCTGAAATCCTGATACTGCAGTAGATCTGTAACCAGCACTGATGGGTAGTCAGCACTGTATATAGATCACACTGTTGGGAAAATACAATTTCTCTGACTTGATATGTACGACTGTGACTGCACAATTTGTATAATAATGCAGTTTATGTAAAATAGGTTGAACCTGCAAGAATTTGTCAGCCAACACTGGTGAAAACTAGCTGTGTGCTGTTTTCACGATATTTACAGGGACTATGATGAATGTATTTGTGAGGACTCTTCCACTAAAACCTCTTTTATTGTTCCAGTGTTGCTCCGGTGCTCAACCCATCATGCGGGTGTGTGAGACCGTCCTGCACAAACAGGAAGTGGTTTATGTTATACTGGTCCACAGTCCAGCCAATCAGGAGCAGTTCTCAGACCGTCCTCTGCTGACTGACGACCCAAACTCTATCTGCTCCTACAAAGATGGCCGCTTCATCTGGAGGCCTGAGGCCATGTGTGAGACACACGGGTGAGACACTGCAAAAAAAACACTACCCACTTTCCAAACTACAAAACAGAGGAAAATTTAAACAGGCCAGGCATCTTTAGGGTCAGGGTTATGACCCAGTGCAGGTGCTGGGAGAGAGCAGGATGATGGACAAGCTGTCATTGCTGCTGGTGAAGGCGTCCCAAACGCAGGTCACTATCACAGCACTGGGCAGCTCCTTCAGCAAGACACTGATTCACCCAAAGTGTGCAGGAGAGGTATCCCCTTCCTTTTTGCTGCTGTCAGACTCTACAACCATGTGCAATACAATCTCTACACATAATCCATTTCTATTTCTTTCGCACCAACCGGACAATATTCATACCCATATTTATTAACATCAACACACTGTCACGCTGTTTACAACTAGGGATGTCCCGATCAGGTTTTTTTTACCCTGATCCCGATCCGAGTCCTTTAATATTTAGAATCTGCCTATACCGAGTCCCGATCTGATATTGAGCCTTAACTAATATTTTCCTGGATAATACAGCTGCATCAAGAAACAAAGAACCTGCATCCAAGCTGGAACAGCTATGGATTAATAGGTTTTTTTTATTTTGTTGGAACAAAGTATATACTTTGATACGGCTCTTTCTTATTCTGCATATGCTATTCCAACATTGGGCTCCACCTTCCTTGTGTTAGCAGGTGAGTGTGTAAAGCTGCGCTGTGACAGCAGACCCTGGTGTTCAGCAGATGAAGTGTGTGTGAGACGCAGCCCACGCTTGGTTCCTCCATTTCATCCACTGCTTTTTACATATTCCTTACGCTGTCAAGTAAGATGATGTGGACACGTTGCTTTTCAATTTCAGCATCTCCTTGATTGCCTGTTTTACATGCTCTGCTGTATGAGACCCACGAAACTAGTGCACATACCGGCACGCTGTAACTCGAGAGTGGAGTCAATGTGATGTAATGCTGAGATGGTCGGGCACACCGGCGATTGAAGACCTCCAGGCAGTGGCGTGCACAGACTTTTTGAAGGGCAGGGGCGAAAAGAAGGGCACTTTAGCGCACATTTTGGCTCCCAAGAGGGCACTTTATCATGTTTTAACCAGCCAAGGGGGCAGTTTAGTGTTTTTTGCCAAACAAGAGGGCACTTTGGCATGCTTTTTTGTCTCCGAAGAGGGCACTTTTGCACACATTTGGGTTCCCAGCAGGGCACTTTAGCGCGCGTTTTTCAACAATTGGGCCACGAGGGGGGGCGACCTCGCCTCCAGGTGACGAAGAAAACCCTGATCCTGTACTGCAGAGATGAGCTGGTTATCCAGAGAGATTCATTTAATTACCCTCTCTGTATTATTTGTGACCATGTCGCTGTCTCGAGGATATTTCTCTTTCCTTTTGAAAGTACCTGCGAGTGCTTGCTGCTTCGGTGTCTTTGTTTGTTTTTTTATGTGCTGCATCAAATGAGTAGTATTAAATGCAGCTCTTTTGTTACCCCTCCACACAGCGGTCATATTGCAGATACATTTTGCCATTGGACTACTTTCGCTTTCTAATTTAAGTTATTTCTACACGGCAGACATTTTATCCACAGGCAGGGCCGTTTCTGTCTTTTTGGGGGCCCTATGCAAGATGCTGTTTGGGGGGCCCGTATTTTTTCAAACTAGGATGGATAGATTCATAAGCCTTTTAGGTGATCCACAAAGATGCCACAATCTATTACATTGTAAGAGGAAAACAGACTAGAGGCATGAAAACCTTTCAAATTAAAATCAAACATCTTAAATTGACCCATCCAAACAAGTTGAACTGATAGAAGATGATAATACACGGTAAACAATGAGGATCCTCTATAGGTCAATAAATGAAACTGATGCAGTGTTCCTCAAAAATATTTATTTTAAATTGTAAAACATTTTTAAACATTTTGGTGCTGAAGGCGGCCGCGCTGCTTCCTGGTCCGCAGCTCCAAAATATTTCAGAATTGCTCCTGCAAAGACAAAACTCCCCAGGTTACCAAGCAAAATAGATCCTAAGCAAATATTCATACTATTAAATTGAGTTACATTGCACTAATGCAGATAATCTGTTTTTATATTAAACATTGCAGTATACAGCACAGCGTACCCAATTTCAAAGTTGTCAATTTTAAGCAATTTATAACACATTGTACTTGTTAGTACAATAGTTATAAAGATAAATGACTGATGAGCACTTTGTTACACTGAAGGAATATCTTTGTGTTTATTTCACAGGTATTACAAAGTGGACAACTTGTGCCTAACTGATGATCTGGTCTTAACATATATTCTGTGGGCAGAACTAACGGTCATATATAGTATAGTTTACTTTAAATTTACTTTCATTTGTGTGATTATTATTCTTTCAAATAAAACAAAGTAATACACCAAAAACATAACTGTAGGAATGTAGGCACATTTTGTTCAAATCATATTGTCACAATAAATATTCTGATAAATGTGGTAAAGAAAGACGTAACTAACTCAGTAGAGTTAACAATAAGCCACTGCCACACTATTGCCGCACAATAATCCTGTCATGATTATGTAGTTCTGTTCATTGTGTTCTTGTCTGGTTTTGTCTTCTGGTTTCTTGTATGTGATTTCCATGTCTTTGTATCTTGTCTTGTGTCTTTTGTTCTTCCATGCCCTCATGTGTCCTCTAAGTTTTCCCTCTGGTCTATTGTGGTGTTCACTTCATGTTCTCATGTGCTCCTCCCCTTCGTTATCTCACCTGTTGGTCCACCTCACCTGTTCCTCGTCTTGTCATCAGTGTCTGTGTATTTAGTCTCTGTGTCCCCTTCACTCCTTGTCTGGTCATTGTGTTTTTGTCAGCCTCTGTCTCGTCCATGCTCCAGTTCATGTGTCTGCTCCTCGTTCCCCATGGTATGTGTTTTTGGACTTTGAGTTTGCATTTTGCCTTTTGAGTTCAACTTTGATTATTGGTTTGTACTTTGTCTTGCTGTTTTTCGTTGTTACTTTGCGACCGTTTTTTGTACCTGGAACCCTTTGTTTTTGTTCATCAGCTTTAAAAATAAAGCTCGCCTTGTTTTTCACTGATCTCGCCTTCCGTGTGTAACTGCATTTGGGTCCAGCCTTCCCCTTATCCATAGTCTTCCCTTAACCCCAACCCTGACAAATCCATAATAATCCACAGTAGGCCTAATATGTATTAGTGTTGTTTAGCACACTTCACATTAGAGACCTACAAACTGAGAACACAAAAAATTATAAATTAATCATAAAAATAATTCTAAAGTAATGTTGTGTGGCAAATATTTAACAGCAGAGGAGGTTTATGACGGACCAGCAGCTCCACTGGACGAGGATCCAGCAGACATGACAGACTTCTGCCTCACGACACACCCTCCCTCACAAAGTAATGCCAACGAACTGGACCTGCTGTAATTCGCCCTTTCCAAAAGGAAACACTTAAGCTAGCTAAAGATTTGGCATTAGCTTCCCCTTCACCCACATCATGAAGCAAACTTCACCTTTATCCTGTGAGTGTTTTTCTTCATCTAGTTTTTCTTTTTTCTGAACTGGATGAATACTTTAGTTTTGATGTCATGCCGTAATGACCGGTACTGGCGGCTCAGCGCAGCTCGCCTCGCATCTCCTCACTTAGTTGTACTGGTCGTCATAGCAACAGGGAACATTAGACACCAGATCTGACTAATCAGCGGGCAAGGTGCCAGGTACTTTTCACACCTTTTATTTCGGGTCACTCCTCAGATATTGAGAACAGACTTGCAACTTGAGGGGGCCCCCTAGTGGTGCGGGGCCCTATGCACCCGCATAGTCCGCAAATATCAAGAAACGGCCCTGATTTTTTCCTCATGCGACCCCCTACACCCTCTCCATGCCCACTTCAGGAGCTCCATACAAACATAAGTTCTGTGTGACTGCCTTTACAAATGTAGACTGCTCAAACTAAGACATTTGATATTGGCACACAGACATTAAAGCAACCATATTAGGCTCATTGTCGGACTCTCATTTTAATTTCAGATGTCTACTAGAATAAGTTTAGATGCTCTAATTCTCAGGAAACATCAATTTTCTCATACTGTCCAGTGCTGTCTCCACTCTGTTTCTCCATGTGCTGTTTAAGCTATTGTCTTTTTAAGGCCTGCCTGCAAGAAATGCCCAGTCTGCTCTGATTGGTTCAACCCACTGTTGTTTTAACTTAGCGGCTCTTCTCCCACAAATATCACCAAAAGAAAAGGCTTCTAAAGGAAATACTGCACCACCCATCCCATATGTTAGAGAAGGAATATGATCCGTATTAGCCTCAGCCTCACTGCCCAGCAGACGGAGAACATTACAGCTTTATAACAGTCTGGGTATGGTTTAGTAAGCTAACTACTGGGTGCTAAACAAAGTTACACTCGGTTGTAAAGCTTGATGTGGTGGAGACAGCTAGTTTCAGCTCTAACTAACTGGAGGAGAGTGGGCTGGTTTTAAACTCCTTGTGGGGGTGTTCTTACAGAGTCGTTATGGACATGTGTGAGCTCTGAGTTTCAGAGTTGTTAGGTAAAACATATATGTTAAATAAACAATGATATTAGATTGTTAACCATCCTCATCTAAACATGTAAAACAACCAACACAACATTCAGCTGAGAAAGTCTCTGTTCCAAAGCTGGATTTTCATCTGCTAGAGTTACAAATGACAATAGGGTTGTGAATGAAGTTTTATTATCCCTGAAACAGAACCTAGAAGTTCTGGTTTCACTTCCACTTCAACTAGTTGTCAAAGCTGAAGTACGAGTAAAAGCCGAAATGTAATGAAATAAAAGGTTTCAAATCATTTCTTTTACTTTTTTTCTTCTTTTTTCCAGGCATGAGTTGGTCCTGGTACATGATGAAAAGCAGATGGGAGCAGGGATGGTGTTCTCTCGCCATCAGTATTATGTTTGGGATCATGTTGCTGTCGCCCTGCATGTGGACAGACAGGTACCTTCACTGCTCACTCTTCTCACTTTGTATAGAGATCGGGAAACTGACTTGGATGTTAAAGAATCGACTCTCAACTTGAGACAGGACGACTTGTTTGCGTTCAATTGATGTTTTAAGTTAGTTTTGTTCTCAATATTTCACTTAGAAGCGATGATTTTCGTTCATTGTCATATGTTTTGTGTCCGAGCTGAGAGGAGGTGAGAACATGTCGGTTCAGCTCCACTTCCAACATTACGATAGATAGATACTTTATTTGTGTCCAGTAGCATACAAAGTACAAAACATACATTAAACATACATTAGACTAAAATTAAAAAACCCTAACTTGAAAATAGAACAATAATTGAAAATAGAACAAAAGATAAAATATTATATATATATATATA
>CAEMYA010001502.1:0-13251 GCA_903131615.1 Diplodus sargus
TCTTCTGGCAGTCTGAGCTTTTGTATATGAAGTTCAGATTTTGCTGAGCCGTCTCCTGTCACCTTAAAATGCTGTTTGAATGCCTCCTCTAGGGTTGGGCTCTTATACTGAGTAAATCCAATGAGTTTGAGGCCAGCGTCCCCCGTCGGCTGCTGGTACCACAGTATTACATTGAATACACTGTGCGAGTGGTTGCAGCTGATTGTTGCTGAACCATCAGGGCTTCCTAATATCCATGATGGACCCTGATCAACTTGAACGCTCAGTGAACGACCTGCATTTAAAGAGAAAAACACTGAGTGAAGAAAAAGGGTTGCAAAAAATGTAGGTTTTTAGCAAACAGCATGAATTTGAACATACAGGAGAGCCAGAGAAGCAGCAGAGTGATCCTGTTGGTGTTTCTGATCATGATGTCTCTTTCTTCCCCTCTTTCTGCATCGACTGACAGACTGAACTGATGTTCCAGGCTCACCTCAGAGGGGAGGAGACAGACGTTTGTTATGTTCAGGATCCTTCGTCATGGATAATAACACCATGTTGATTCTTAAATTTGTGAGTTACTTTTGCCTTTTAATACCGTGTCTCATGTTTTGTTGTCCACTTTATCAGCTTGTTTCATCAGGTCAGTCATGTGTCTTTGATTTTTGTGCAACTTGACAACTATCTGCAGCACAATGAGGGTGCTGACAGCACAGAAATCCACCGTGCTGTCACTCAGTTGCACATTTTTCACTGTGAAAGATTCTCTCTTTGCTTCAGTTTTTTCGGTTTTAACTGTTCTGTGATGCAAGAATAATAGGAAAAATGACTTATTTTATACTTAAAGGTTCCCAAAGGTTAATCAAAGATTTGTATTAGAGCGGCAATCATATTAAGATTATTTTCAGCATATACTGTGTTGTGATGTGATTCAAAATGAGAGGAAATTATCATTATTTGCAGCATGATTTTAACTTTCAATGGTATATTGTGTGAAAAGTGAATATTTCCAACCATATGCTGGCACTCGAGCTCCCCCTACAGGTGATTAAAGACACTGATGTCTTTTAATTCACTGTGACACCAACAGTTGGGTATTTGTACAGCTGTCTCAGTCACCTGTATCACTGTGTTCTCTCACAGCACAGAAATACACTCCACTGTCATTGAACAGCAGCCTCTTCACTGTCAGAGATCCAGTCAGAGCATCTTTCTTCGTTGCTGGAAATTTGTCAGCACTGAACCCACTTTCATATTGATGTTCACTGTATGCAGTTGTGAAAACTATCTGCTTCATCCCCTCCTCTGGCAGCTGTCTGTACCAGTACATCTCGTCATAAGCAGCGCTCTTAGTGTGATTGCAGTCCATCGTGGCAGACTGACCCTCGATCATCCACAGTCGAGGAGTCTGAGTGACATCACTCCCATCGATTAGACCTGCGAGAGAAAAAGATCTTGTCGTGTTACAGAACCACCAGTGACTCCTCTTCATCATGAAAACTGAATGGACTACATCAAATCATCAGCATCACAATGTTCAGTACCTATAATGCAGAGCAGAGCTGCAGAGAGTGTGATCAGACCAGCTGTCATCATTATTGTGTCCTGAGCTAAATGAGCTCAGAGAGCAGAGTCACTGTCAGTGTGTGTGATGGGAGGTGTGACGTTACAACAGAGACGTGAAGAGTTCCAGGTGTGAGTGTTGCTGTGTGATGTCATGTTGTCTGATTGTCCTCCAGGTCCCCCTACAGTAGAGCTGCTGCACACACTCACTGATAGATATGCCAGCAGTGCACTGAGGTTTTTGTTCAGCGCTCTCATGTGTCTGTATCACTGTGTTGACTCACAGCACAGAAATACAAGCCTTTATCTCCTGGCTCCAGATTCTTCACTGTCAATGTTCCAGTGAAAATATCAGGTTTGGTGGCTGAGAATTTCTCCTCACTGAAGTTGGGTTCAAATACATGATCACCTCTGCCGAAACTTGTGTACACTATTTGCTCCATTCTTTCTCCTGGAAGCTGTCTGTACCAGTACATCCGGACAAACTGGACAGTCTTGGTGTGATTGCAGTTCATTGTTGCACTGTCACCCTTGTCTTTCCGCAGTATGTCAGTCTGGTGGATGTCACTTCCATCAGTCAGACCTGTGTGAAAAACAGTTAACAAACCTGAGGTGAACATATTAATTTCTAATCAATGCTGCTCAGCACTGCTGATAATTCTGTACTTCACCTTTTATCGAGGGCAGAAACAGTAACAAGCTGCAGAGACCATGTTTGATGAAGTCCATGTTGAGGAAGTCAGAGTCGAACACATAACAGTCAGTGTAGTAACACACACGGAGCTGTAGTTGCAGGTGGGAGTGTCAGACAATGTGTTTTGTGGGATGTGATCACAGTAACTGGGTACATTCATGGTCCTCCTGCAGCACATGAGATCATCAGTGGTGCAAACAGTGACCTGGGGTTTATGTTCAACTTCCACATGTGTCTTTATTAGAGCTTGGACAACAGAACCTGTCAGGTTTGAAATGACGCTCCAATTCAGAAACACCAGCTGACACTGTGCTTCCAAATACCTTCATGACAATAAAGTGTAAGAATAAATGAATATAGTGTCAGAATGAGGAGAGCCTTAAATACATCAACCAACATCTTTCTCATGTCTGGTGTAAGATGAGTGTGTAGTTCCCTCTACAGTTCATTAAAAGGACAGCTGTCTGCTTTTCACTGTGACACCAACAGTTGGGTATTTGTACAGCTGTCTCAGTCACCTGTATCACTGTGTTTACTCACAGCACAGAAATACACTCCACTGTCTTTGAACAGCAGCCTCTCCACTGTCAGAGATCCAGTCTGAGCATCCTTCTTCGTTGCTGGAAATTTGTCAGCACTGAACCCACTTTCATATTGATGTTCACTGTATGCAGTTGTGAAAACTATCTGCTTCATCCCCTCCTCTGGCAGCTGTCTGTACCAATACATCTGGTCATGTGAATGGTCCTTAGTGTGATTGCAGTCCATCGTGGCAGACTGACCCTCCTTCATCCACAGCAGAGGAGTCTGAGTGACATCACTCCCATCGATTAGTCCTGTGAAAGAAAAAGATCTTGTCGTGTTACAGAACCACCAGTGACTCCTCTTCATCATGAAAACTGAATGGACTGCATCAAATCATCAGCATCACAATGTTCAGTACCTATAATGCAGTGCAGAGCTGCAGAGAGTGTGATCAGACCAGCTGTCATCATCATTGTGTCCTGAGCTAAATGAGCTCAGAGAGCAGAGTCACTGTCAGTGTGTGTGATGGGAGGTGTGACGTTACAACAGAGACGTGAAGAGTTCCAGGTGTGAGTGTTGCTGTGTGATGTCATGTTGTCTGATTGTCCTCCAGGTCCCCCTACAGTAGAGCTGCTGCACACACTCACTGATAGATATGCCAGCAGTGCACTGAGGTTTTTGTTCAGCGCTCTCGTGTGTCTGTATCACTGTGTTGACTCACAGCACAGAAATACAAGCCTTTATCTCCTGGCTCCACATTCTTCACTGTGAATGTTCCACTCTCAGCTTCAGTTTTGGTGACTGAGAATTTCTCCTTGCTGAAGTTGGGTTGAAAGTCAGGATCAGAGTTTGCCACAGTGCTCACTATTTGTTTCATTGTTTCTCCTGGCAGCTGTCTGTACCAATACATGTAGACATAGTTTCCACCCTTTGTGTGGCTGCAGGTTACTGTTGCATCTTCACCCTTGTATTTCCACAGTGTGTCATCCTGGGTCACATCATCAGCAGCAGTTAGACCTGTGTGTATCACAGCAAACGTCATCACGAGTGATTTCCATCTTTTTGCTAACAAAGGTTAAAGGCTGTAATGTTGTGGGTAGATCTCACCTGTAATCCAGAGCAGAAGTATTAGGAGACAATGTTTGATAATGTCCATGTTCTTCAGTTTAAAGACTGCAACAGGTCCAACACAACTGTCAGAGTAGTTAGAGGTCTAAAAAGCTGCAGGTGGGAGTGTCATGTGTGTGACGTTCAGTCCTGGGTGAACGTATCCTGGATGATTTGTGGTCCTCGAGGTCCCCCTACAGTATGTAAGATAATTGTTATACTGGTTATTTATCAAAAATCTCATTGTGTTAATATTTTGAGAGGTGAAGAAAGAGAGCGTAGTGAAACATTTTCCATGGATCTTGTTCCTTCCAGACACAGAGTTGATTAAGGTTAAAAGTTGAATGATTTCTTTTTAATTAGTTTTTAAGTACAGCACTGACATTATACCCATCAAGCTGGAGTTTAACTGTGTTCTGAGATGCAAGAACAACATGAAAGATAATTGATTTTATAGTTAAAGGGTCACAAAGGTAAATCAAAGATTTGTATCAGAGCTGCAATCATCTTGGGATTGTTTTAACATATACACTGTGACATCTCTACATCACTGTAGCATTTCATTCTAATGCTGTTGCGTCACACATTTGAGTTTTACCAAAACATTGCAGCGTCTGCACTTTGGATGTTGTGACTTGGATGATTTTGGTCAACTGTGCAGCCCCAATTTTTATTTCAAAAATAAAGAGAATTATAGCTGCTGTGCAGCCATGGGTCGGGTCCGGGCTATTTTTGGCGAATTTAGGCAATTCTGAGCAACAAACAGGAGAATAGGAAGACAAGACAGTTGACAACAATGTTCATTTTGGACCACTTGAGGCTTGAACTCACAACTTCTGAAACCAAAGACGGTCATCTATTGCTCTGAGCGAATTGGCAAGTGGCAATGCAACAGTGGCTTCACAAATTGAGTAAGCCATTCACTGTTGTGCAGGCAGATTTGAAACCACTGTAAAAAATTCAGTTATCAAGACAAAAATCTGAAAATACACATATTGCAGCATGGAGATGTTGGTAATTTGTTTTTAAAAACGATTGAGGTTGATATCAATGATGATTTCCTGCCACAGGCTGCAGTCAGATGCAGGTGTGCTCTTCTTCACTGGGAATTTATGTGGCTGACTATCAGAGAGGGTTTTTGTATAGACGAGAGGGAAATTGAGTCACTGTGCTACTAGCTGCACAGTAATACATGCCGCTTTCTTCTGGCAGTCTGAGCTTTTGTACATGAAGTTCAGATTTTGCTGAGCCGTCTCCTGTCACCTGAAAATGCTGTTTGAATGGCTCCTCTAGAGTTGGGTCCGTATACTGAGTAAATCCAATGAGTTTGAGGCCAGCGTCCCCCGGTAGCTGCTGGTACCACAGTATTACATTAAATAAACTGTCTGAATGGTTGCAGCTGATAGTTGCTGAACCATCAGGGCTTCCTAATATCGATGATGGACCCTGATCAACTTGAACGCTCAGTGAACGACCTGCATTTAAAGAGAAAAACACTGAGTGAAGAAAAAGGGTTGCAAAAAATGTTGGCTTTTAGCAAACAGCATGAATTTGAACCTACAGGAGAGCCAGAGAAGCAGCAGAGTGATCCTGTTGGTGTTTCTGATCATGATGTCTATTTCTTCCTCTCTTTCTGCATCGAGTGACAGACTGAACGGATGTTCCAGGATCACCTCAGAGGGGAGGAGACAGAGCTTTGTTATGATCAGGATCCTTCGTCATGGATAATAACACCATGTTGATTCTTAAATTTGCGAGTTACTTTTGTCTTTTAATATTGTACCTCATGTTTTTTTGTCCACTTTATCAGTGTGTTTTATCAGGTCAGTCATGTGTCTTTGATTTTTGTGCAACTTGACAACTATCTGCAGCACAATGAGGATGCTGACAGCACAGAAATACACCCTGCTGTCACTCAGTTGCACATTTTTCACTGTGAAAGATCCTCTCTATGCTTCAGTTTTTTCGGCTGAGAATTTGTCCTGGCTAAAATCTCCAAATTCCGGCTGGCAGGTGAAAGACACCATGTAGACAATCAGTTTCATACTCTTCCCTGGCAGCTGTCGATATCAGCACGTCTGAATGTAGCTGTCTCCAAGATCGTGACTACAGTCCGTCTGTCTGTTTCATTTTGTGGCGCTTTTGAGGAGATTTCAAAATAATGCAAACATTTTTCGTGGATCTTGTTGATTCTGGGCACAGGGGTGCTTGTGGTTGACAGATGAATTGTTTTTTATATGCTTTCTTTTTAGTCAACACTGGCATTATAACCATCAAGCTGGGTTTTAACTGTGTTCTGTGATGCAAGAATAATAGGAAAAATGACTTTTTTTTATACTTAAAGGTTCCCAAAGGTTAATCAAAGATTTGTATTAGAGCGGCAATCATATTAAGATTATTTTTAACATATACTGTGTTGTGATATGATTCAAATGAGAGAAAATTATCATTATTTGCAGCATGATTTTAACTGTCAATGATATATTCTGTTGAGAAGTGAATCTTTCCAACCATATGCTGGCACTCGAGCTCCCCCTACAGGTGATTAAAGACACTGATGTCTTTGATTCACTGTGACACCAACAGTTGGGTATTTGTACAGCTGTCTCAGTCACCTGTATCACTGTGTTGACTCACAGCACAGAAATACACTCCACTGTCATTGAACAGCAGCCGCTTCACTGTCAGAGATCCAGTCTGAGCATCTTTCTTCGTTGCTGGGAATTTGTCAGCGCTGAACCCACTTTCATATTTATGTTCACTGTATGCAGTCGTGAAAACTATCTGCTTCATCCCCTCCTCTGGCAGCTGTCTGTACCAATACATCTGGTCATAAGTAGCGTCCTTAGTGTGACTGCAGTTCATCGTGGCAGCCTGACCCTCCTTCATCCACAGCATAGTAGTCTGAGTGACATCACTCCCATCGATTAGACCTGTGAAAGAAAAAGATCTTGTCGTGTTACAGAACCACCAGTGCCTCCTCTTCATCATGAAAACTGAATGGACTACATCAAATCATCAGCAGCACAATGTTCAGTGCCTATAATGCAGAGCAGACCTGCAGAGAGTGTGATCAGACCAGCTGTCATCATTATCGTGTCCTGAGCTAAAGGAGCTCAGAGAGCAGAGTCACTGTCAGTGTGTGTGATGGGAGGTGTGACGTTACAACCGAGACGTGAAGAGTTCCACGTGTGAGTGTTGCTGTGTGATGTCATGTTGTCTGATTGTCCTCCAGGTCCCCCTACAGTAGAGCTGCTACACACACTCACTGATAGATATGCCAGCAGTGCACTGAGGTTTTTGTTTAGCGCTCTCATGTGTCTGTATCACTGTGTTGACTCACAGCACAGAAATACAAGCCTTTATCTCCTGGCTCCACATTCTTCACTGTGAATGTTCCACTCTCAGCTTTAGTTTTGGTGGTTGAGAATTTCTCCTTGCTGAAGTTGGGTTGAAAGTCAGGATCAGAGTTTGCCATAGTGAACACTATTTGTTTCATTGTTTCTCCTGGCAGCTGTCTGTACCAATACATGTACATATAGTCTACACCCTTTGTGTGGCTGCAGGTTATTGTTGCATCTTCCCCCTTGTATTTCCACAGTATGTCATCCTGGGTCACATCATCAGCAGCAGTTAGACCTGTGTGTATCACAGCAAATGTCATCACGAGGGATTTTCATCTTTTTGCTAACAAAGGTTAAAGGCTGTAATGTTGTGGGTAGATCTCACCTGTAATCCAGAGCAGAAGTATCAGGAGACAATGTTTGATAATGTCCATGTTCTTCAGTTTAAAGACTGCAACAGGTCCAACACAACTGTCAGAGTAGTTAGAGGGCTAAAAAGCTGCAGGTGGGAGTGTCATGTGTGTGACATTCAGTCCTGGGTGTACGTATCCTGGATGATTTGTGGTCCTCGAGGTCCCCCTACAGTATGTAAGATAATTGTTATACTGGTTATTTATCAAAACTATCATTGTGTTATTATTTTGGGAAAGTGAAGATAGTCATCCCTGCAATATCAATATCTGTTCAGAAATGTTGTGACATTTGATTTTTTGTGCTTTTGAGGAGATTTAAAAATATCAACGTATCATTTATTGAAGTGTAGCCTAAAGAAATTGCATTATTATTCTAAAGCATTATCACCCAGTCCTAGTTGGCACTCAAACAACATGAATGAGAGCGTAGTGAAACATTTTTCATGGATCTTGTTGCTTCCAGACACAGAATTGATTAAGGTTGAAAGATAAAATGTTTTATTTCTAGTCAGTGTTTAAGTACAGCACTGACATAATAACCATCACGCTGGGTTTCAACTGTGTTCTGCGATGCAAGAATAATAAGAAAGAGGATTTATTTTATAGTTAAAGGGTTGCAAAGGTCAATCAAAGAGTTGTATCAGAGCTGCAATAACTTCAAGATTATTTCTAACATATACTGTGTTGTGATATGTTTAAAAATGAGTGGAAATTATCATTACTTGCGCCATAATTTTAATGTACTCTGAAAAGCTTTTTAAATCATGCAGTGATGTTGCGACTTGGATGATATTTAGATCAACTGTGCTGAACTAATTTTTATTTCAAAAAGAAAGATAGACATTTAAGATTAGGTGTAAACAATTTAACTGGAAGGACAAAAGGAAAAATGTGCATTATTATGGAATAAATATGGTCTGAAAAATGAATCTTTCCAACCATACGCTGTCACTCGAGCTCCACCTACAGGTGATTAAAGACACTGATGTCTTTTAATTCACTGTGACACCAACAGTTGGGTATTTGTACAGCTGTCTCAGTCACCTGTATCACTGTGTTCTCTCACAGCACAGAAATACACTCCACTGTCATTGAACAGCAGCCGCTTCACTGTCAGAGATCCAGTCAGAGCATCCTTCTTCGTCGCTGGAAATTTGTCAGCGCTGAACCCACTTTCATATTGATGTGGGGGACTTTGAGTTGTGAATACTATCTGTTCCATCAACTGTCCAGGCAACTGTCTGTACCAGTACATCTGGTTATACTGGATAGTCTTATTGTGACTGCAATCCATCGTGGCAGATTGACCCTCTTTCATCCACAGCAGAGGAGTCTGAGTGACATCACTCCCACCGATTAAACCTGCAGGGGCAAAATAAAAATACAAATGTTGTCATGTACTCAAAAATGTGTTATTGCTTTTTAATATAGTGAAGTTGGAAAAAAAAGAAGCTTGAGTGATAATGTCTCCTGTCAGGCCTCAGCATCACAATGTTCAGTACCTATAATGCAGAGCAGAGCTGCAGAGAGTGTGATCAGACCAGCTGTCATCATTATTGTGTCCTGAGCTAAATGAGCTCAGAGAGCAGAGTCACTGTCAGTGTGTGTGATGGGAGGTGTGACGTTACAACAGAGACGTGAAGAGTTCCAGGTGTGAGTGTTGCTGTGTGATGTCATGTTGTCTGATTGTCCTCCAGGTCCCCCTACAGTAGAGCTGCTACACACACTCACTGATAGATATGCCAGCGGTGCACTGAGGTTTTTGTTCAGCGCTCTCATGTGTCTGTATCACTGTGTTGACTCACAGCACAGAAAAACAAGCCTTTATCTCCTGGCTCCACATTCTTCACTGTGAATGTTCCACTCTCAGCTTTAGTTTTGGTGACTGAGAATTTCTCCTTGCTGAAGTTGGGTTGAAAGTCAGGATCAGAGTTTGCCACAGTGCTCACTATTTGTTTCATTGTTTCTCCTGGCAGCTGTCTGTACCAATACATGTAGATATAGTCTACACCCTTTGTGTGGCTGCAGGTTATTGTTGTATCTTCCCCCTTGTATTTCCACAGTATGTCATCCTGGGTCACATCATCAGCAGCAGTTAGACCTGTGTGTATCACAGCAAACATCATCACGAGTGATTTTCATCTTTTTGCTAACAAAGGTTAAAGGCTGTAATGTTGTGGGTAGATCTCACCTGTAATCCAGAGCAGAAGTATTAGGAGACAATGTTTGATGATGTCCATGTTCTTCAGTTTAAAGACTACAACAGGTCCAACACAACTGTCAGAGTAGTTAGAGGGCTAAAAAGCTGCAGGTGGGAGTGTCATGTGTGTGACGTTCAGTCCTGGGTGAACGTATCCTGGATGACTTGTGGTCCTCGAGGTCCCCCTACAGTATGTAAGATAATTGTAATACTGGTTATTTATCAAAAATCTCACTGTGTTAATATTTTGGGAAAGTGAACACAGTCATCCCTGCAATATTAATATCTGGTCAGAAATGTTTTGACATTGGATTTTTTTGTGCTTTTAAAGAGATTTAAAAATATCAACATAACATTGATCGAAGTTTAGACTGAAAAGTATTGAAGTATTATTGTAAAGCATTATCACCCAGTCCTAGTTGGCACTCAAACAACATAAAAGAGAACATAGTGAAACATTTTTCATGGATTTTGTTGCTTCCAGACACAGAGTTGATTCAGATTAAGAGATACAATGATTTAGTTTTAGTTTTTAACTACAGCACTGGCGAAATAACCATCAAGCTTGGTTTTAACTGTGTTCTGCGATGCAAGAACAACATGAAAGATGACTTATTTCACATTTAAAGGGTCACAACGGTACATCAAAGATTTGTATAAGGGCTGCGATCATAGTGAGATTATTTTAACGAATACACTGTGACATCTCTACATCACTACAGCACTTTATTCTAATGCTGTTGTGTCGCACATTTGAGTTTTATCAAAACATTGCAGCTTCTGCACTTTGGATGTTGCTACTTTGAAGAATTTGATCAACTATGCAGCCCTAATTTCTATTTCAAAAATAAAGAGAGACATTTAAGATGTAATGCAGTGATTCCCAAAGTGTGGTCCGCGGAGGTACTGCAGGTGGGCCGCGAGAGGTCATTTTCTATTTTGTAATTAAGTTTTAAGTTACCATTAAATATTTATGGTTAAATATTTTGATTAAAAAAACAATCACAACTAATAAAACAAAATCATGTGATTTAAATTACCTGTTATTCTTCATTTATCTGACCTATTTGTAAGCCAGAACTTATCTTATATTTCATTCTTGATGGGGGAATTTTAATTGGGGGGCAAAATCCAGCTGCTGACTCTCCGCTTATTTCATGAAATAAAAGAAGAAATAATTCATCTTAAGTCTTGTGTGTTGATCAGAGTTGTTGGGTGGGCCGCGAGAGATTTTCAGATTTTAAAGTGGGCCACGGCACTCTGCAGTTTGGGAACCCCTGATGTAGTGTATAGAATTTAACTGGCAGGACAAAAGGCAAAGCGTGCATCAGCTCATATGGTGTGAAAAAAGAATCTTTCCAACTATATGCTGCCACTCGAGCTCCCCCTACGGCTGATTAAAGACACTGATGTCTTTGATTCACTGTGACACCAACAGTTGGGTATTTGTACAGCTGTCTCATTCACCTGTATCACTGTGTTGACTCACAGCACAGAAATACAAGCCTTTATCTCCTGGCTCCACATTCTTCACTGTGAATGTTCCACTCTCAGCTTTTGTTTTGGTGACTGAGAATTTCTCCTTGCTGAAGTTGGGTTGAAAGTCAGGATCAGAGTTTGCCATAGTGCTCACTATTTGTTTCATTGTTTCTCCTGGCAGCTGTCTGTACCAATACATGTTGATATAGGTACCACCCTTTGTGTGGCTGCAGGTTATTGTTGCATCTTCCCCCTTGTATTTCCACAGTATGTCATCCTGGGTCACATCATCAGCAGCAGTTAGACCTGTGTGTATCACAGCAAAAGTTATCATGAGTGATTTTCATCTTTTTGCTAACAAAGGTTAAAGGCTGTAATGTTGTGGGTAGATCTCACCTGTAATCCAGAGCAGAAGTATTAGGAGACAATGTTTGATGATGTCCATGTTCTTCAGTTTAAAGACTGCAACAGGTCCAACACAACTGTCAGAGTAGTTAGAGGTCTATAAAGCTGCAGGTGGGAGTGTCATGTGTGTGACGTTCAGTCCTGGGTGAACGTATCCTGGATGATTTGTGGTCCTCGAGGTCCCCCTACAGTATGCAAGATACTTGTGATACTGGTTATTTATCAAAAATCTCATTGTGTTAATATTTTGGGAAAGGGAAGTTAACCATCCCTGCAATATCAATATTTGGTCAGAAATGTTGTGACATTTGACTTGTTGTGCCTTTGAGAAGATTTCAAAATATCAACAAATCATTTATTGCAATTAAGCCTAAAAATATTGCAATTTTATTCTAAAGCATTATCACCCAGTCCTAGCTGGCACTCAAACAACACGAAAGAGAGCGTAATGAAACATTTTTCATGGATCTTGTTGCTTCCAGACACAGAGTTGAGTAAGGTTAAAAGATAAAATGATTTCTTTTTAATTAGTTTTTAAGTACAGCACTGACATTATAACCATCAAGCTGGAGTTCAACTGTGTTCTGCGACACAAGAACAACATGAAAGATGATTTATTTTATAGTTAAATGGTCACAAAGGTAAATCAAAGATTTGCATTAGAGCTCCAATCATGTTGAGATTATTTTAACATATACACTGTGACATCTCTAAATCACTACAGCACTTCATTCTAATGCTGTTGTGTCACACATTTGAGTTCTATCAAATCATTGCAGCTTCTGCACTTTGGATGTTGTGGCTTGGATCATATTTTAATCAACTGTGCAGAACTAATTTTTATTTCAAAAATGAACAGAGACAGTTAAGTTGAAGTGTATTTGATATAACTGGCGGGACAAAAGGAAAAATGTGCATCAGTTCATATGGTGTGAAAAATGAATCTTTCCAACCATACGCTGGCACTCGAGCTCCCCCTGCAGGTGATTAAAGACACTGACGTCTTCGATTCACTGTGACACCAACAGTTGGGTATTTGTACAGCTGTCTCAGTCACCTGTATCACTGTGTTGACTCACAGCACAGAAATACACTCCACTGTCATTGAACAGCAGCCTCTCCACTGTCAGAGATCCAGTCAGAGCATCTTTCTTCGTTGCTGGAAATTTGTCAGCGCTGAAGCCACTTTCATATTGATGTGGGGGACTTGGAGTTGTGAATACTATCTGCTCCATCCACTGTCCAGGCAGCTGTCTGTACCAGTACATCTGGAAATAAGTAGCGTCCTTAGTGTGATTGCAGTCCATCGTGGCAGACTGACCCTCCATCATCCACAGCAGAGGAGTCTGAGTTACATCACTCCCATCAATTAGACCTGTGAAAGAAAAAGATCTTGTCATGTTACAGAACCACCACTGACTCCTCTTCATCATGAAAACTGAATGGACTACATCAAATCATCAGCATCACAATGTACAGTACCTATAATGCAGAGCAGAGCTGCAGAGAGTGTGATCAGACCAGCTGTCATCATTATTGTGT
>CAEMYA010001503.1:0-13228 GCA_903131615.1 Diplodus sargus
AGAGCGCTAGAAGCTTGTTTTTGCCCGAATGATGAACTAAGCTTCATTTCAGTCAAAAATGCTTTCCCCAACTGAAAATCTACTCAAAGTGTCTCAACTTTACATGATTACACTATCTAAACATGGTTTCAGGTGTTCTTTCATTCGTTTCAGTCAGAAGTGTTTTCTGGCCAAATGAAGCTTTTCAGAGCGCTAGAAGCTTTTTTTTCCCGAATGATGAACTAAGCTGTATTTCAGTCAAAAATGCTTTTTCAAGTGTAAATCTACTCAAAGTGTCTCAACTTTACTTGATTACACTATCTAAACATGGTTTCAGGTGTTCTTTCATTCGTTTCAGTCAGAAGTGTTTTCTGGCCAAATTAAGCTTTTCAGAGCGCTAGAAGCTTGTTTTTGCCCGAATGATGAACTAAGCTGTATTTCAGTCAAAAATGCTTTCTCAAGTGAAATTGCACTCAAAGTGTCTCAACTTTACATGACTACACTATCTAAATAGGTTTCAGGTGTTCTTTCATTCGTTTCAGTCAGAAGTGTTTTCTGGCCAAATTAAGCTTTTCAGAGCGCAAGAAGGATGTTTTTGCCCTAATGATGAACTAAGCTGTGCATTTCCTACGAAAATACAGTGTGAATTCTGAAATCTGAAGCGAAATCTGCTGAATGTACTTCCGAAAAGCTGAAAAAGTCGAAAGGCTGAAAAGTTGAAAAGGTCAAGGCCGAAAGAGCTAAAAAAGTTGAACATGTTGATAGCTGAACACTTTCTGTAGCTGAACATGAAGCTGAATGTATAAAGAAGCTGAAAAGGCAGAAAGATGAACATTTTAAAAAGATGAAAAGACAGAAAAGTTGAAAAGGGCTGAAAGAGTGTAAAAAGTTGAACATTTTCATGGCTGAACGTGAAGCGGAATGTTTGAAGGAGTTGAAAAGGCAGAAAGATGAATATGTGAAAAGGCTCAAAAGGCTGTGGAGTAAGAGGGCTGAAAGAGCTTAAAGGTGCAGTTGGTAACTTGGAGGAGAGAGAGGACTTAGCATTAAAATTTGAACAAGTACAACTTTCAGATCCCTCCCCCTCCCTCTCCACTGCTCTCCTGCCCTGCCTCCAAAGTCCCTTCCCCAGAAGACGCTGGCGTGCACGCGATGCACGCGACCTGCGCGAGACTGAAGAGGTAAACAACAGACACATGATGGTGATAACATGAGCTACACTCCACACATCTAGATATAAACGCTTTACAGTGAATTTCACATGCCTATACCTTACCTAGAAACTTGTTCCTCAATTCATTACATGTTTATTTTGCAAAAAAGTTTAATTTTGTGATAAAAACAACGTTCGGAAAGTGTAGTATTTAGCTTAGCACGTCAGTCACACCAGTGAATTTGTCGCTTTGCAAAACGTGACATTTTTATTTGTTGATATGATTAGAGTTTTGAGACTGAGACACTGGGCTCAGATGAAGACTACACCCCAGCAGCTGCTCCTACGAGCACGGGTAGACGAGGGAGCCGTGGACGAGGTGGACCAGGCTGAGGCCGGACCGTGGACGCCGGGGCAGAGGGCGTCGCGTGGGGCAAACACCCGATGACCTCCGTACAGATGACACTGCTCGAGTCGGACATGTGAGATTGCAGAGGATTGCATTTGAACGTGTAAGTAGTCACAGTAGTAAGAGTCTGTTTCTAAACACAATTATCATGTATCTCAGGTTATAGTTGTTTCACTAATGTACACTTTATCTTGTAATTACTAGGAGCAAATTCAACGCTTGGATGTACATCAGGCACGCCACATATCGAGCAAACTTTGACACGGGACCCCAGCCTCATCTATGATGTCCTCAGCCACTCAGCCCCTGCTGCTCCTCCAACAGCAGCTCCTGTCCAACTCTAGCCCAGAGATGCAGGGAAATGTCCACGGTTGTGGAGAAGAAATGCTGCAACCAATAGCCTGAGATGGGCATTTGCATTTTTGAGTGTTGTGCAATACTGTACATAAATGTCTCTGTTTTTACATTGTTCAAAATGTACAAATCAAAATATTTGTGATTTCATTCTTTATCTAATAAAGTTTCTTTCTAAAGAGGATTGGTTTCTAATTGCATGAATCTAAAAACAGCACTTTACCTTATTTTAATAAAATACCCTTCAGAATAGTTTAAAAAACTCACCTTCAGTATAAGAAATGGAAATCACTGTCTGGGTCTAGGCATGCATGCCTCAAAAGCAAGCAGAAACAAGTGATAACTCTAAATATTGCCAAGCTTTATTTTTCAAAGTATTATAACAATGTAGGTTGTATGAAGAGTAACAAAGCACAGTCAATTGTCAGTCAAAGTCAACAAACTTTTATTTTTGCCAGAAGATTCTTTATTCTTGCCTCTATGTCTGTGGCAATCTCTGACCTGTGGAAAGAGAATAAAGAACTGGATGTAATATATACATACATTTAGGAAGAGTCAGAAGAGAGAACAGTCTATAGTTACATGGGTTTTATTTCAACAAAGTTATTACATTGAAAATTTCTAAACAGTCAAAATGATGCCTTGGTTGTTGTTGTGAAATGTTGAGTTTGGCCTTGCCAGATGGGGCCTGACTTGTTTTTAAATACTTATTATTGTGCTTTTTATAGTTTTCAGTAACCATCAGGGAGGCAGTATCTAGCTGTGACACCTTGAACACAACTGGCCACAGTCTGAATAATAACAGCTAACTAGCATCCTGATTATAATCGTGTTTTTGGAGGATCCTGGTTATGTTTTGCACATGTAAACATGTTATCCCAGTTTTGAGAAACCAGGACATATATTGCATGTAAAAATTTTATCCAGGTTTCTGAACATTCTTTGTTGGTACAGAACATAGTGGCTGAGATGGTGAGAAATTATGATAAACTTTATAACATTTATTATGCTTATAACATACTCTATGGAGCCGTCAGGACTTCTCTTGGCTGGTCTGTGGACATGGTGGTTGTAGTCCTGGCGATCCAGTAAGATTCAGGCTTCATTGACTGGAGGGCTGAAACTGAAACGCGTGCTGGCATACATCAGGATGTAGTTGACCTACAAATTCAATGGGAAATATCAGATTATAATAATAATTATTATAATTTCTTTCTGAACTGAACTCTAAGTGTACATGTACAAATAAAAACACTGAATAATCTTTGAAAAGCGACACAAGAGGGAAATTAAACTGCATAATCATACCTGAAATGCAACTCCTTCAGCCAGCGTTCACTGAGAATGATTTCAGACTAAACTTCATGGGCAGCAGACATCTTCCCTATCCACTCCTTCTCTCTGTCTTTCACCAAGGGACCATCTTGACAGGCATCGAGGGACCACTCATGCTCTCCTGTGACATGGTGCAGAAGGCCAATCCACATGTCCTAAAGCAGAACAACAACAAGAACATAAGAATTTGAACTTAGAAATGAAAGTCTATTTATCTGAGTTGGCTTTATTTTTACACCTAGTTCAGCTGTGAGAGAGCACAGTAACGTTACACATAATCACGAGGACAAAAACAAAACCGGTGAGACTGCCAGGTCACTTCATAAAGATATTTTCTGCTACTTTCTAATAAAACAACGCCAACCAGTAACGATAGCATTAGCATGGGAAACAAGCTAACGTTAGCATTAGCATCGGAAACAAGCTAACGTTAGCCCGAAAATCAAATCAAACATTTTGTAAGTCAAGCAGGGATAATTACCTGTCAAGCAGAAAAGTCGCCAGCTCTGCGTTGGTTTTGAATCCTTCCAGATAACGGAGCTCCCTCCACCTCTGAAAAGCCACTCTCCGGTGTTTACTCTGGTTTTATCCCGGGCTCTGTCTAATTCATTCTTTTGTTGGTAACGGAGGTATCGGTTGTTGTTTCCTCGCTGATGGTTGTTGCTCCGCCATTACTTTCTCTGGGCTCCAGAAGCCGCTCTCGTAGATATGAGCTTGACCGAGCGGAGCTGAGGAGGAAGGGGGCGGGAGCTGTCCGCAGCGTGTGCGTGCGCAGTGATCGACAGCTGTCAGACAGTCCATCAAACACCATCCTGGCTCTGATTGGTTGCTGTTGCCCGGTCGCGGTGGATTCTGACAATTTGCAGTAGGAGCAGTGGGCGGGACCTAATGAGCCTGTTTTTTTTTGTTTTTTTTACAGATTACTAGTTTCATGTAATGCTGTCTTTACATAGTGACAATTTTAGCAAATATGACAAAAAGTCACTTTTATAAAAGTTACCAACTGCACCTTTAAGGGAGAAAAAAGGCTGAAAGGTGAAAAGTTAAAGGCAGAAAGAGCTTAAAGGCAGAAACACACCGGCCCAGCCGTTGGACGTCTGAAGCGTTTGGAGAGGTTCGGACGAGGTTGGGAACATGTCTGTTCGGTGTGTTCAGCTGCGTTGGAAGCTTTCGGAGCCGTTTGGACGTTGCCTACTCCGATTGAGCATGCGAAGTCTGAGGAGGAGGGCTGTCGGACGTCTGAGCCATCGGATTCTCTGATTGGTTGTGTGCCAGCTGAATGGCCGTTCTGATTGGCGGTTTGCTAGCGAATCAGCGCACTGCTTGGGAGGGTGGAATACTGTGTGCGCTCACTCAGAAAGTCTGGCTGAGGACGGCTGTGAGCCGCTGCTTATGCAAGTAGCCTCCTGTGGTAACGTCACCACAGGAGCAGAGTCAAAATCTTGTGCTTTAGGAACGCGAACTATTGTGCGCTATTCCTGTTCGGAAAAAGAGCCAAAGCGAACACCAATATGCATGATTTAACGAGAGAAATTGCGATTTCCGGGTGATGAGGAAAGTTAAAGGCAGAATAAGCTTAAAAAGGTGAAAAACGACTGAAAAAGGCAGAAAAGTTGCTGAGTATGGGGGCAGAAAGAGATTAAAAAGGTGAAAAAAGGCTGAAAGGTGAAAAGTTAAAGGCAGGAACAGCTTGAAATGGCTGCAGACATGCTGTATCAGGACCAGGGACGGAGACGAAAATGTCCCCCATAAGGAATGAATGGGAAAACACCTCCCAAACTCCTGCGATTTCTGAAAAAACTGTGAGGGTTATCGTCAAAATAATTGTATGGTGAGTGACAGGAGTTGCTGAACGCGGTCATGTCGTTTTTATTTCTGAAGAGTGTAAAATGAGGGCGGGAGAGCAAGAGACAAATCAGGTACCGTCTGCCAATTTCCAGAAAATTCGGATCAAAATTAACATTGCGGCTTATGGGACAGGATTGCGAGTTGCTGTCGCTCTCGGGCTTCTAGATCCAAAACCGCAAGTCCCACATCTGAAATGAGACCATCAGCTGAAAGCCCACAAGATTTCCTACATTTCTATGTACATATTGTCTATGTCAAGTAAAAGGTGAGGGATCAAACTCAAGCTGAAAACAAGTTTGTCCATTTTTTTCGTGGCAGCTCTACACTCTGGCGTGCGGCAGTTGGTGATGTCACTCACTCTAGCCGACGCAATACACACCCATTATAAACGCGGAAGACGGGCTAAAAGTCGCTCAAACTAAAA
Source organism: Diplodus sargus (assembly GCA_903131615.1). Lineage (NCBI taxonomy): Eukaryota > Metazoa > Chordata > Actinopteri > Spariformes > Sparidae > Diplodus > Diplodus sargus. Next base: position 5,503 of record CAEMYA010001503.1, read on the forward strand.
CTGCCATTATTTCAAGACCGTACAAGATTTTTAAAAACTGAATACAAGTCCAATAGTTCAAGATCTGCTGAGTGCTTTAAAGTTTGAATGGTGTCTCTCTCTCAATGTATGAGGAGCAAAAAGAGGTTGAAAGGCGATGAGTTTTGAAGAGGATTTGAAGCTTTTCCCATCTGCGGCAATGTTAAATTATTTTCGGAAAAAGCTGAATTTCTGAAAAAGTTGACCTTTTTGCCTTTAACTTTCCACCTTTTCAGTCTTTTTTCACCTTTTTAAGCTCTTTCTGCCTTTAACTTTCATCATCACGCGGAAATCACAATTTCTCTCGTTAAATCATGCATATTGGTGTTAAAACTTGCCTGAAAAGCCGGAGTTTGAAAGTGGCTTATTTTTTTCGCTTTGGCTCTTTTTCTGAACACGAATAGCGCACAATAGTGTGCGTTCCTAAAGCACGAGATTTTGACTCTGCTCCTGTGGTGACGTTACCACAGGAGGCTACTTGCATAAGCATTGGCTCACAGCCGTCCTCAGCCAGACTTTCTGAGTGAGCACGCCGAATCTGCTTATTTCTCTGTCATTTTCACTATAGGCTTACAGATAAAAACAGCTGCACACTCAACATGCAGCGAGGCATTACCAAATGAACACAGATTAATTCGTCTTGAACGGACATAATAACAGCCAGTCTCGTGCCAAAACTGCCTGCAAAACATGAAAACGGGGAATGACGGAGCAGAGTCCATCGAAAAACAAAGCGCACACAGTATTCCGCCCCCTCCCACACACCGCGCTCATTCGCTAGCACACCGCCAATCAGAATGGCCATTCAGCTGGCACACAACCAATCAGACTTCGCATGCTCAATCGGAGCAGGCAACGTCCAAACGGCTCCGAAAGCTTCCAACGCAGCTGAACACACCGAACAGACATGTTCCCGACCTCGTCCGAGTCTCTCCAAGCGCTTCAGACGTCCAACGGTTCGGCCAGTGTGTTCCTGCCTTTAAGCTCTTTCTGCCTTTAACTTTTAACCTTTCAGCCTTTTTTCACCCTTAAGCTCTTTCAGCCCTCTTACTCCACAGCCTTTTGAGCCCTTTCACATATTCATCTTTCTGCCTTTTCAACTCCTTCAAACTTATAACCTCACGTTAAACAATTAAAATGGTCAACTTTTTAAACTCTTTCAGCCCCCGTCAGCTTTTCTGCCCTTTCAGCTTTTTAAAATATCAATCTTTCTGCATTTTCAGCTCCTTCAAACATTCAGCTTCATGTTCAGCATTTAAAATGTTCAACCTTTTCAACTCTTTCAGCCCCCTTTGGCTTTTCTGCCTTTTCAGCTTTTTAAAATATTCATCTTTCTTTTGAGCTACAGACACCATTACAACTTTATAATATATAAATATGTTGGTGATAACCATTACAGTTTTTTCAAAAATCACAGGGGTTTGGCAGGCATTTTGCCATTCATTCTGATATGGATATGTTCATCTTTGATTCGGCTCCTGCTCCACCATGTGTGCAGCCATTTTAAGCTCTTTCTGCCTATAACTTTTCTCCTTTTCAACCTTTTTTCACCTCTTCAAGCTCTGTCTGCCCCCATACTCTGCAACTTTTCTGCCTTTTTCAGTCGTTTTTCATCTTTTTAAGCTCTTTCTGCCTTTCCCTTTCCACCTTTCCAGTCTTTTTTCACCTTTTTAAGCTCTTTCTGCCTTTAACTTTCCACCTTTTCAGTCTTTTTTCACCTTTTTAATCTCTTTCTGCCCCCTTACTCTGCAACTTTTCGGCCTTTTCAGTCGTTTTTCACCTTTTTAAGCTCTATCAGACATCTTAGCCTTTTCAGATATTCATCTTTCTGCCTTTTCACCTCCTTCAAACATTCCGCTTCATGTTCAGCCATGAAAATCTTCAACTTTTTCAAGTCTTTCAGCCCTTTTCAACTTTTCTGTCTCTTCATCTTTTTAAAATATTCATCTTTCTGCCTTTTCAGCTTCATATACATTCAGCTTCATGTTCAGCTACAGAAACTGTTCAGCTATCAACACGTTCAACATTTTAAGCTCTTTCGGCCTTGACCTTTTCAAGTTTTCGACTTTTTCAGCTTTTCGGAAGTACATTCGGCAGATTTCGCTTCAGACTTCAGCATTCACACTGTATTTTCGTAGGAAATGCAAATTTTTCTAGTTATTTCAGTTTTTCTGAGTAATTTATTTTTTGGTGTGTTTTTCTGAGTAATTTTTTTCTTTTTTTTTTCAGAGTAATTTAGTTTTATGGTTGGTTTGGTTGGAGTAATTTTTTTCTGATTTTCTTTTTTTTTTTTCAATAACAATTTTATTGAAATTTTTAGACAATAAAACAGTTACAAGACGTATACAAAGACACAGCTAAAATGACGACCAAATCAACCAATGCAATAAAACAGACAAAGACATACAGAAAAAAAAAGACAAATGAAATAGAACAGAGAATACCCCATTATCTCATTATGCTCATCACTGCGTTAATTCTCTCGTGTGGAAGAACAGAAAAAATCTCTTTATACCACGTAGTAATAGTGGGAGGTTTGTCACTGATCCACCTCAACAGTATACATTTTCTTGCCAAAAGTAGCAGCTTATCCAACAATTTAAATTTAAGAGAAGGGAGTGACACAAACTTAGATGGCAGGCCAAGTAGGAAGAGGCTGGGATCCTTGATAACTTTAGTTTTGAATATGCCACTAAGCTCTTTTGCAATACAGGACCAAAATCGTAATATGTATTTACACTGCCAAAAAAGATGAATATAGTCCCCTCTCTCTCTGAGACACTTCCCACAGAGTGGAGACAGGCTTGGATCCATCCTGTTACGGATGGAAGGTGTTATGTGTAATCTATGAAAATTTTTATATTGCGTTTCCCTCAGTCTATTGCAAGAAAACACGTTTTTGATACAACTCAGAGCTTCTTGCCAGTCGTCTTCTATGTACTCATTATCTAGGTCCCTTTCCCGTTTACATTGGACATTAGACAAGCTTGTTGGACAAATGTCATGCAACAAGTAGTAAAAGGAGGAAATAAAATTGGTTGAGTTCTTGCAATTAATAAGAAATGATTCTGGGGCACTTAGTTTAGGAGTATTGAGTGAGGGGATACTCAGCTCCCTAACAAAGTGACGGATCTGCAAGTACCCGAAAAATTACTCCTTGGGAAGGCCAAACTGAAGGTGAAGTTGCTGAAAAGACATGAGAATACCATCTTTAAACAAATCTCCAATAGTCTTAATGCCACTGGATTTCCAAAACTCAAAAATTGAGCTGCTAGTAGCTGGAATGAAGTCAGGATTACCACAATTGGGTGTCAACATAGAAACCAAGTCCTTCCTTTCAGAGAAACTAACTATATCCCTCCAGACCTCCACAGAGTTGTAGACTATCAGGTTAGCTTTGACCTCTTTCGCAATGTTTTGCCTTTTGCAGTTAATTAAGCCCCAAAGTGATAAAGGCGAGCAGGCCCAAGAATCGATGCAGAAGTCTGAGTCAAGGTAAGAGCGAAGCCAACCCCAAATTATCCGAGCGTGGCAGGCCCAGTTATAAAAAAGTATATTAGGCAGGCCAAGACCACCAGCTTTGGATGGCATTTGTAAAATCTTAATTTTTTCTCTCGGCTTCTTACCATGCCAGACAAATTGAGGGAGAACAGCTTTTCGATACTGGAGGCCACTTTCCTGGGCATCCACAGAGGCAACATTTGTAGGGGATAAAGAATCCTAGGAAGGACATTCATTTTGATCAAGCTAATCCGGCCCATAAAGGACAAAGGTAGATTCGACCAGCGTTGTAAGTCTCTTTTAACAGCACATATAATCAGGGAAATATTTAATTTCCAGAGATCCGACAGGTTAGGGGATACTTTAATTCCCAAATAAGTAAAACCTGATCTAGACCACCTAAATGGGAAATCCTCTGTCAAGTCATCAAGCTCTAACCTACCAATAGGCATGGCCTCAGATTTATCAAAGTTAACCTTGTAACCAGATACACTACCAAATTCCCTCAACAATAACATAGCAGCAGGAATTGACCTTTCAGGGGAAGATAAAAAGAGCAAAATGTCATCAGCATAGAGAGCTATTTTTTGAACAGCATCCCCCACTGAGACACCCTTTATGTCTGCATTAAGCCTAATGGCTACGGCAAGGGGTTCTAAAGCTATTGCGAACAGTAGTGGGCTAAGGGGGCAGCCTTGTCTTGTGCCCCTAGCCAGTGGGAAGGGTTCAGAGCGAAGGCCATTTGTAATAACGCTAGCCGTTGGTGAGTTATAAATGGTTTGTATCCAGTTAAGGAAGTTACCCCCCAGACCAAATCTCCTCAAGACATCAAACAAATAGCACCACTCCACCCTATCAAAGGCTTTTTCCGCGTCTAGGAACACAGTGAGAGCCCTGCCACCTTGTTGATTGGATCATATTCAAGAGCCTTCGGATGTTTAGAGATGATAAGCGATTCTCAATGAATCCAGTCTGATCCGGATTAATAGGACTTGGCAAAAGACCCTCTAGCCTCCTTGCAAGAACTTTTGAGAGTATTTTGCTATCGACCCCAATAAGGCTAATAGGACGGTATGAGCCACATTCCTCTGGAGGTTTACCTTTTTTTAAAATCAAAGATATATTGGCCAAATTAAGAGATTGTGGCAATTTAAGATTGTTAAAGGAATGTTGATACATATCCGTCAGAGGTTTGACAAGAATTTTGCTGAATGTTTTATAAAATTCTGGGCCAAAACCATCAGGGCCTGGGGCTTTCCCCCCTTTCAATGTCTTAATGGCTTCCAAAACCTCATCCTCTGTTACAGGCCTGTTTTTCTCTTCCTTCTGTTCATCATTGAGACTAGGGAGCTCAAGTTTACCTAAAAAGGCCTCACGTGCTGTTGCAGAAGAATCACATTCAGAAGAGTATAAACTCTGGTAAAAAAGCCTAATGGTGTTGTTGATGTCCAGTGAGGAGTATAGGTTTTCACCCCTACCATTCCTGAGTGATGAAATATTGTTAGTCTCTGTTCTACCTCTAGCTAGCCGAGCTAGGAGGCGACCTGATTTATTGCCGGATTCATATAGTCTGTGTCTGGCAAAAAAAATTGAGGTTTCAGCTTTTTTAGTTAACACCTGATCCAAAGCTGTTCGAGCTGCATCTAAAAGTTTTCCAAGTGGTTTTGTGGGATTAGACTTAAATTCTATTTCCAGGCATTTAACCTTTCCTCAAGTTCTAATTGATTTCTAAGTAATGCTTTTTTCTCTGCAAAGGTGTACGACATAATAGATCCCCTTAAATAACACTTAGCTGTTTCCCATAAAGTTGAAGGGCTAATGTCTGGTGTTCTATTAACTGCCAGGAAAAAATCTAGTTCTTTAGTAATAAACTCTCTAAACTGGGGGTTACTCATGAGATGAGAACTTAGGCGCCAATGTCTACAAGATGGGTTATTATATGGAGGACAAAAGGTGACACTAATGGGGCAGTGATCTGAGAGGACTTGAGTTCCGACTGAACAATCAGTAATTTTTTCCAGAATTCCCCTTGAAACTAAGAAATAATCGATTCTAGAAAATGATTGATGAGGCCGCGAGAAGAACGTAAAATCCCGTCCTTTAGGGTTCAAGATCCTCCATGCATCGAATAATTCTATGTCCTTGCAAAAATCTAACAAGTTGGTGCTTTTCATGCTGGTAGATAATAGGAATGGGAAATTTTTCAAATGGGGTGTAAAAGACACATACTATTAAGGTAAACACACAAAACATTGAATAGAACGTGACAGCAACCCCCAACCGGGGATGTTGTACATAAAACAGAAACAACAACCCCCCCCCCAACCCAGTGCATCCTAAAAGGTGCACCAACAAAGAAGGGGCCATGAAACTGAGGAGACACAATCTCCTGAAAGAAGAGGAAAAACAAAAAACTCTCGACAAGCGTACTAAGTTATGAAACTAACCAAAAACCCCTTCAATACTCCCGCCCCCAGGCATATCACAAAGTATTTGGCATGGTCAACAGTTTAGCAGGTGAAAAAAAAGAAAAAAGAGAGAGATTGACTTCCAGAGTAACTTATGAACAGAAAGCTACATTTTGATGTTCAGTGGCATAATGAAAAACGAATGTCTGCCTTGTTGCAATGCCTGGTTATATACAAGTAAAGTCTGGTAACATATAAGAGTCCCTGTAATAGAGAAGGCCGGCTAGATGCCATCTCACATTGAGATTACTGCAGAGGATTATCAACCCTTGTAGCAAGGAAGAGGAAAAAAGGAGACATACATTAGCCAAGTCCAGTGATGAATTTCTCCACATCCTGGTGTGACTTGAATGAGTGGTCCTGACCGTTGTACTTGATGCAGAGGGTAGCCGGGAAGCGCATAGAGAAACGGATCCCCCTCTGAATGAGCTGCTCGCAGGCTTTATTAAACTCCCGAAGTGCAGCTTTAACTTAATCCAGCTTGATGGGGGAAAGCACGCCCGTCGTGTCGCAGCTGCCCTTTTTCCCTCACGCCTTGAAGAATCCTCTGTTTATCACCGGAGTTGTGTAGCTTTATCACAACCGGCCGGGGTCGGTTGTCGATCAACACGCTGGCGGCCCGGTGCGCTCTGTCGATCTTCAACTTGTCGCCTTCAGCCTGGAGACCAAGAACCCTCGGTAACCAAGTTTCAAAGAACTGCAGCGGCTGTTTGCCCTCGGTGCCTTCACCAAGCCCGACGATCCGTATGTTGTCTTTCCTGCTGCGGTTTTCGAGGTCGTCAATCCGCTCCTCCATCACCTTCACAGACCGCTGAAGCTAGGACACATTAGCTTTTAGAGAGGACACATCATCTTCCGCGGCCGAAATACGGTTCTCAGCCTCTCCAATGCGGGTGGAATGTTCTTGGATCAGCCCCGTAAGATTTTCCAGAGTTGTTTGTAAGCCAAGCTTATCTTGTCTGTGACCACCTGTGCTATGTTTATCTCTTCGGAGTCGACACCATCTTTAGCCACCGCGTCAGCTAGCTGATTAGCGGACTGCACATTTAGCTAGATTCCTACTTCTTGACGATGTCTTCGAGTGAGATGAGCCTGAAGCACCCGCGGACATTGTCGAACTTTCTTGTATGGAGGATAGGAAGTTAACCACCAAGCACAACTTTGTAAATGTAAATTAGTGTCTCACGGAGCGGGAGCTCAGCAAAAGACGTCTGCTCAGCTAAAAATCATCACGTGACCCCCTTTTTCTGATTTTCGGAATAATTATTTTTCTGAGTTTAAAGAGCATTTGAAACAATTGCCATATTCATTCCTTTATTGAAAGCTTGATGGAAACAATCATGACCAACTTTTTACTTTAATCAAGATTTACTTTGAGCTGGGTTTAAGACACTGGGAGATAGTGTCTTAAACTGCCCTAAGTCTTTAAAGGGACTTAGGGCAGGATTTGTGAAAAAATGAACAGTCATTATAAGTTTTGCTATGCTAATAGGTGATGAAGCGTTCCAAACCAAAAAGAATGAGCCCACCCACGTATCTCTCCGTTGCCTTGTACAGGCTGTGTGCTGCATGATGTACTGCAATTCGGGGCCGAATTTCCCGCGCCGTCCTGCAGACGTGACGTCAAATGACGCTGAATGCGCGTCCTCGACGGCTTGGAGACCGGAAGAAGACAAGCGCGGTGGATCCAAACTAGTGTTTGGGTAGAAATGGATTCTGTTACGGCCAGAAAACGACCA
>CAEMYA010001503.1:15912-27632 GCA_903131615.1 Diplodus sargus
GGCATGTGTGTGGAGGTCTTGCAGTAAACAGCGACGTGAACAGCGAGTAAATAACTGTGTGACAGCATCAGCTGCACTGCTGTGAAGAGTTCATGCGCGCTCCCGCGCCGGCTTGGCTGGTGGCTTACCCTAACGGCCGTCGTGTCGCTATTGAGTCTTATTTCTAGATCCTGCCCTATGTCCCTTTAAGTCATATTGATGGTATTACCATTAGTTTGTCAACTCTACGCAGGCACGTGAGGACTTTGCGGTTGTTCAGAAGGAAAGCCCATTCAGATCTGCTAGACATAGCAATGTTTCTGCAGGATCAGTTGCACAGATATGGCATGCTCCACGGGCATGAATGTGCGGGCGTCACTTGCAGGATAGAGGTTCTCGTGGGAGTTCGAAGTATCGCGATGATTCAGAAAAAACGGGGGAAAAAAATTACCACGAAAAACAGAAAAAATACTCCGAAAAACAGGAAAAGAATTAGTCAGAAAAACAGGAAAAAAAATTGTCAGAAAAACCGAAAAAAATTATTCAAAAAACAAACCAAAAAATAAATTACTCAGAAAAACAGGAGTTTTTTTATTTTTTTCAAGTGAATGCAATACGCTTCCGTAATCTATCTATCTATCTATCTATCTATCTATCTATCTAGATAGATAGATAGATAGATAGATAGATAGATAATTAGTCCCTTCTTTAATCTTATCTTTTTGCTAATGTGTCAACAATGAAACAATAATTTTTATTTAGTCTGGCTTCATCCGATTTTCAAATTTTGTGTTTTGTAATATATGCAAATGATGGTACATTTTAATGAAGAAAGGCCTAATTTGCATATATAAACATAAAATCTCAAAAACTTGCAATACATTTTTTCTTTGGTATGATGTCACTAATGAACTGGAGAAGTTTCATAGTGATAGCTATTAATTGAAAATTTTCCCCTATTTTACTCAATTTACTTAGAGTGATGGGCACAACTTTGGCCTTTAATCTCGAAAAAAATATGTTCCTCTCTAGACTTTTAGTATATGATTCAGGAGGTTATAAGGACCAATAAAAACTATGAGACATTTCTTTTGCAAATTTTGTTTCTTTTGCAAAAATATTTGAGCTAGATTGACTGGACTATTGATAACTTGACAGGAAATCTAATCGGCTGTAAAATGTTCAATTGATGTACAATTATACATAATGTAATTTAATGTCCAATCCCACAGTTTCAACCAAAGATCCAGCAGGGAGAGAGAGCGTCAGGGCTACCTGCTACTGGTCGATGAGGAAACACGAAAAGCCTCATGACCTCAGAGTAGGGAGGGAAAAGAATTTAACGTTAATCTATCGGTTCAAGTCAGGTAGTTCCTGGGGGTTTTATGTGGCTAGAGTTGGAAACGAGTTGGAAACGTGAATTCAGAATTTATAAGAGCTAAAGGGATACTCGTTAAGACAACCTGCAGTTGCTTGACAAATAACGTGAACCTACACTTAGCTTTCATGGAAACCCCAGAAACTGTTCCTGACTGCTTTTGTTCTTTAGAGCATAAGGTTAGACATGGTACATTGGTCAGTGGTAGGTAAGTGCTGATTTTGTACCTTGAATCTGTGTTAATATATGACCTGTTCATATCGTTCACTGTTCACTGTTCACTGTTTTTTGTTGTTACTATAAACGATTATATTATAATTAAGTGAAAAACAATAATGAAGAGATTAGAGAGACAGGCTTCGAAGGTGTGTCAATTACAAAACCTAAAACAGAGCAGAACTAGATTTTATTTCTCTCTGCAGTTGATTACCTGACGGCCATTATCATACCCACTGTTTGCCTGATTAGCCTGCTCTCATCTTTCTCATTTCCATTGTTGTTGTAGTGACTTAAATAAGAAATTAAAGTTATTCTTTTTATGTGTAGATTGCCTTTGAGAATTGCTCACCTGTGGAGATAGCGGAGGCAGTGTGTTCCTGTGTGGCTGGAACAGCGCTATGCAACCACAACGTTGCTTTGCTTTTCCAGTCTGAACACTACTCAACTCTCAAGCGAGCTGCGGACGGTGCCCCCTTTCCTTACCTGCACAGAGACAGAGCAGTGCTGGCACAAGCCAAGAACCATGGTAAGTATTTGTTTGGATCCGAAACACAAGCTAATGCTATTTCCATTGCTGGTAATCCATCAATGACATTTTAATTCATTTAATGGTTCTTTTGTGTACTTAATAGGGTGTGAAACCAGGCAGAGTGTAATATGTTTGTAAGAAAGGAGAGAAATTATTGCATACTAGCGTTGCAACGTAGCATGCTAGCATGCTATTTAATGACTTTATCAAGTAACTTTCCGTGATCAACGATGTCGGTAAATAGTCGTTGGTTTGCCTGGTGAGTAACTTTCCTTATACCATGGTCTGGGGGAATACTCGATTCTGATTGGCTGAAGGGTGTGCATTAACCCCTGATATACGGACACCTACTAAGTAGTTCCACTCAAATTGTCTGTTTACCTTCTAGATCAATGCGCTAGCTGGCATATCAAATCGGAATATTTTATTTCCAACACTGAGTTCAGTCCTTCAGTCCCTCAGTGCCTCTGAACACCACAAGGAGGCGACTGTAACACACAAGCTGCAGAAAGTACATTTCCCCTCTAATTTACTGATACGCGAGTAATCTCAAATCCCGTTTGCTGTCCAGCTCTCTACTTCAGGCTGCGGCCACAGTAACGTTACACACGGCCGCTCATTTGTTCGTGAAAATCATAGTATTGATTTGTGGACAATGACATGACTGGTTAGCTCGCTGGTCTTGTTAGCTAGCATACTGTCAAATTATATTTACTGTTTGTCAACCGTACGCAATGTTATTGACTTTGAATCTTGCTAGCATAGCGCTAGCTTTCTGGCTCATCGCTCAGCGGACTAGAATATCTCCCGTTGCCAAGTCGTATCTATGGTCCGTCCTATTTACTGGAGGAGTGAACAACGTCTCCGTTGCATAAGAACCTAACGGGAGAATGATCGTTCCAGATATTAGTCAAACCCTCAGGCGTTACCAGGGAAACGTAGTTATGGCTTGTGAAAAACTTAATATTTTGATTGTAAAACGCATGAAAGTATAAATTAATGGTCTTAATTTATTTTCTTTGGCAAGTGACCATGGTATAAGCGGGATAATGCCCTTCGAGGTGTCCATTATCAGGAATTAATGGACTCCGCGTCGTCCATTAATTCCTGATAATGGACACCTCGTCGGGCATTATCCCTTACGTGATCAACGATGTCGGCCTTAAAATGGGCTGCTACAGCAGTAGTTGCGTGGTGGTGTTTAATGCGAGCGGGCCCTTTAGATTTAGAAGCAAAACAGGTGACAAAAGCGACTTAAGCGACTTAGGTGGAGCGGACAAGGCCACTAGGCGGACAAGGCGGATTTTCCTCTTTGTGCGCTTTTGGTCTGAACGCACAGTAATCATAACTCCCCGAATTTTTACCGGATTTTCACACGGTTACAAACGGCAGAGCTTTAGTTAGCGCTGTCACAAAAATGATATAATTTTTTTTTTTTTCAATCTTACTTGTGAAAGTTAATCCCCGCGCGATCTGCTAACAATACTGCGCCGGTTTTTGCAACCGTAAACTGCACAAAATATGGGCAAAGTTGCTCGCTCACAGCAGAATCTCAGAATTAATTGCGTTAATCTTTATAACGCGTTAATTTGCAGTGTAATCAATCAATCAATCAATCAATCAATCAATCAATCAATCAATCTAATTAACGCGTAAAACTGACAGCCCTAGAAATAACGTCATAGCAAAGACGATTAAATAATGGAGAGGCCTTTCTTCTGGGTTCCTGATGCTCGTTGCACTGCACCTGTCCTCTTTGAGAGTGGCGGGTCGAAAGGCGAGCTGCCAGAATCTGACCGGACCGAGACCCCAAGACCAAGAGAGATATTTACTAATTCTGTAGCGGAATTACAAGGTCCAAAAGACTGAAACCATCCGACGCCCAGTGAAAGAAAAGAAGGAAAGAAGGGGAAGTCGTGAAGAAGATAGAGGTACAATAATGTCAATGTGATGAAGCGAAAGGAAATTAATAGTTTAATGATCGTAGTTCCCGTTGTTGGAGCAGAGTGTTAGCTTGCTAGCTTACTTGGGGCGATAGCAGCATTGTTTAATAAGTCTACGTGTGTTAATGTTACTCCACCTTAAATTAATCAGGGACGTTTGGAAAGTTAACCTTAGGCGTGTTCAGGTGTTATTTTACAGGTGGCTATTAGTTTTCCATCCCCTTTGTAACAGGGTAGTTGTAAGCCTTTGGTTTATTGTGTCACAGTTTATGTTTTTTAAAGTTTACATCAGTGTTAAAGTGCAGTTAAAGTGTATTACTGTTAATACTCCACACCTCAGCTTTCCCATATCATTCATAGGCGAAATATATATATATATATACACTGCACTTGCTCTCTGGTTGGACTGAATTGTGTTGCAATGACAATAAAGTTTAATGAATCTCATCACATTTTCATTATTAGCCTATATTAGTCTTTTGTATAGCACACATGATGAAACAAAAAAACAGATGCTTGATGTGTGACACATCAAGCATCTGTTTTTTTTGGGTTTTTTTTATTAAAATGTAACATGCAGTGGTCACTTATACCTCTCTTCTCTCTTCAGATGCACTTTTAACATATTTCACCACCAGCCCAGTGACACAGCATCAGGTGCTCCTGCCCCTCTACCTCAGAACAGCAGAGTGACACAGCATCAGGACTAAAGGCACCAACAGACCTGCTGACTGGACATCTCTTCTAACTGACAAAGTAAGATGAGACTTAGTTCACAGAGGACCAGTTCAAATAAAAAAAGCAGTTACACATTTCCCAAAAACAAAGATGGGAGAGTGTCAACATGACTTTTGTAACAGAGTCTTAGTCAGTGCTGAAAAAATCAAAAGAAGCTGGCTGATATACTCAAGCAGAAATGATAGCTTGCACTGCTTCTGCTGCTAAATGTTTTCTCCAAAAGAATACAGACTTAATAAGGAAGGACTAAAGGACTGGAAAAATGCAAGCCACTTGCTGAAGGTTCACTAGGATAGTCGGGAGCACAATACCCACATGGCAACATGGAAGGAGTTGGAGGTCGCTTTGCAAAGCGGCTGACAATAGATAAGTGAGAGATTGCACTCTGAGGCTGAGAGATAACGTGTTTGCACAATGCCTTATTTATATTGTCTTTTCATCACTTGTTTCTTTCTTTAGTTTTTATTTGGTGTGATATTTTTGGCTTAAAAGAAATAAAATCTTGAATACATACACGCACTTTCTGTGTGAGTGTATGAAAAAAATGTATTGTGAAATTGACTGCGATGCAAGGGGGCGCCAGCTAAGATCTTGCCTAGGGCACCAAATTACTCAGGGCCGGCACTGGACGGAGGCACGGCTGTCAAGCGGGGCTAACAGCTGGGCTGGAGGCAAATCTGCGGAGAACGCAGCTTCCCTCCATCCTACTTTCCAACGTCCGAAATTGACATGCTGTTGTTTTTTTTTTATCCTGCAATATCCTGAGCCATTGAAACTAAATTGTTCCCATTGCACTGTGAAGTGTAATTTGATTGACAATAAAGGAAAGTCTAAGTCATTAAATTCATATTTTAGTGCTTCCTCTATTTTATATGAATGCTAATATGCAGAAATTATGAGATTTTCTCAGTATCTTCCATGTCATGTGACCCAGTGACTCCAGACCAGCATCAAATTGTGTTCCTAAGTGGGCCAAATAAGACACACCTCTTTTTATTGTATTTTAGTACTTCCTCTATTTTATATGAATTATGCACTTGGACAACTGACATCCTTTGTGTTTAGTACACATTGGATACAAAATGAAATGAAAAAAACTAATTCAAACACTGTAAATCATTTTGTTTCTTGCTCGATAAATTGATAAATCAATAAATAAATATTTTTTGTGCTCCCATATATGTCTTTCTGCACTCAGATATTTTATTTTAGGAGCACATGTGCTCGTCGGGAAAATGTCAGCGTGGAGCCCTGCAGTAGGCTAGAACTTCCTGTGGTTTTCTATAAAATCTGCTGATTTGTGCTCAGTAGAAAGTGACACATCTCCAGACACACATCTCTGGCCCTTGAGGCCTCATATACAGCTGCATAATTGAGCACTGTTCTAATATTCTTATCTATACAGCAAACCCAGAGTTCCTTTTAAACTGAATTCAGTTACCTTTATTATGAAAACGAGAACATTGTATTTTATATATGCAAATCTGTACGGAGATTACACAGCAATTTGAAAACAGACCCTATGTAACTGGCAGTAGATATGCCAAATTAACAGAATAATTCAAACAGGTTTTCTACCCATCTCACCAAGAATAGCAGACAGATCCTTCCATTTCATACAGTCTGGTAGTACAATATTTATTTTCAGTTGAAGTGTTACATATTGATCAACAGACTTACAGTTGTCTTCAGCCACAAATTTAATGTAGAGATAAAGAGTCAAGACAAACCCAATAACATATTGAACACCGCAGAACTGGCAAATCAGATTTGACATAATATATACATAATGTTTATGTACATATAATTTTGCACTAGACTTTAGATGCTGGACTGTGAGACACTGCTGTGCGTGGGAGATTTAAAAAAAACAACAACTTTCAAATGGGAACAGACTGACAAACGCTGATACAAACAGCAAAATAATCACTGAAGGAGACGAGAAACAGAGGAGGTCCATACAAACAGAAACCTTAACGAAACTGATTCAATTACCAACCCCACTGTAGGAATGCAGAAAAAAACACATCCATTGTCTCTCATCCACTCACTCATTCACCTGCATTCAAATAAAAGAGTAGTCTCTGGGAGGTCTGAGATACAGGGCTGATGGGAGATGGGGCCAGGTTGAACATAATTTTGTTTTTGGTACTGCGGCTATATTATGTACAGTACAAATACAGGTAACTTCATCTTGTTCTCACATAGACATGTTGTGGATCATGTCTTCCCTGTCCCATCTGCTTGTAGTGGGGCTTTGCTGAGACACAGTGGAGTTTGTGGGGTTGGGGGTGGGGTGCGGTTGGTGGTTGACAGGCCTGCAGAGTAAGAGGGCAGGGTGTCAAACTGGAAGTGGTTTCTCTCTCAGCAGCATCCTCCTGATGTAGGTTTGACAGTAGTGCCAGGGGTCAGCTTCACGTTGGGCTTCTCTCCTCCTCCAGCTGTGGCCCCAGGGCCCATCCTCTTCTTGATTTCAGCAGCCATAGTCATGAAGGCCTGCTCCACATTGGTGGCATTCTTGGCACTGGTTTCCAAAAAGGGGATGCCAAGAGAGTCTGCAAATTCCTAGAGAAAGGACATAGGACAGGATTTTAGCCATCTTTTGTGCAGTTGTGGGGCTCTTTAAGTTTTATATTCATGCAAAGCAACTTAAAATTCTGATATTAAACACTATAAGACATAACAGAGACACCAGGGGTCAGTGCAGATGAGAAAGCTGGTACACAAAAAAGTTGGCATGCCAGTTGCATAGGGCATGTGAACTTAATTTAACACAATATAGAACCAATGTAAACTAAGCAAGTAGTGCAGTCAAGGTTGAAGTGTGGTGTGTGTAGTGAGTGTGCTGGACAGAGAGAGGGACAGAGAGATGATGTATCTGCAGCAAAGGACAGGTTGGTGTGACGATCATTAGAATGGAGACAGGACAGCAGTAGACCATGAATGTAACAGTGAATGTTCAATATGGAAGCAGGAGCAGTAAAGGGTCTTCCTTGTAATTCCTGACTACAGGCTGAAGCAGGTGGTGTCAAATGCAGAAGTTCAAATGAACTGTTCCACAGTTGTTTGTGCTCCATTTTTAATATTATTTTGATGGTGGCTACATATGTAAAAATACAGCATATTTTACTTAGATTGTCTGATTAAAGCAAATACTTTAAATAAGGGGTGTCCCTCGCTAATCTGTGGGATCGGGACCGATATGGGCACTGTTTCACTGATCGGCATCGACAACTTTGTAGGTGGACTCAAGCCCAATTATTTTTATGTCAGAGCACAATTTGTGGCAGACAGGGTTTCTGCCGGTTTGAACAAGTCAAATTTAAGAGCTTTTTAAGACCATTTTGAACTCAATTTAAGACCTACACGAAGTACGAAAAAGTAAGGAAAAATGCGGTCCCAGAATTACTTTAGAAAAAACAAACAAAACACATTTATTGCCATTCACAGAGCAGCTCAAACAATGAAGAATGGAGTGAATGAATGTGTGTCAGGGCTATTATAGTTTTAAAATTTTCATTAGTTTTTTATTTTAATTTAGTTTTTCAGTTTGTGTTTTCATTTTAGTTTAGTTTTAATTAGTTTAACAAGTGATCTAAGTAATTTAAGTATAGTTTTTATCTAGGAATTTAATTTTAGTTAATTATAATAACCCTGGTGCGCGCGCACGCACACACACACACACACACACACACACACACACACACACATACTGACACACACACACACACACACACACACACACACACACGGTGTTCAAAATCGAAAGCACCTCCGCTTTCAACGTCGGAGTTGGGCCAAAGATGGTTTGAATGTCGCTTGAGGCAGGCGGCAGAGGCAGTGCAGAGTTCAGGTCGAGCAGAACTGGATGAAATTGTACCGGGAACTGGTGACAAACGCGTACAGAAGTGTGTGTTAGCGCGACTTCGCTAGCTAACTGGTGTTTTTTTACGATTTTGTGTGTGACACCAGCGCTTTCACACCGAGTGTGCCCAATTTGAGGGTCCTCTGGCAGATTCCGCTGTCGAAGTCGTTCCGGAACTGACAAAGTGTGCGCCGATAAATTCCGACTGCATAGTTGGCAAAAAAAAATTTACGTTCCTGGATACTTCAGACAGAAGAACACACGGAGCTGACTGTGAATCTCACCAACACATTTCCTCCAAAAAAAAAAAAAAGGCAATGACGGAAGCGGTAATTGAACGTACATATTTTAGACATGACTACATGTAATTTAAGACCTATATGCAAAATATGGACATATTTAAGACTTTTTAAGGCCTAAAATTGAGATTGTCAAATTTAAGACTTTTTAAGACTCCGCGGAAACCCTGGGCAGAACGCAGACACGAGCGTAAAGTTACTCTGGCATACCCATGTCTGCAGCGTGGAAATATGGGGGGGTATAGGGGGGGTAACAAAAGAGCTGCATTTAATTCTACAAATTTGATATATGGCACATAACGAATACCAGTTCACTCAAGCAATACAGGCAAAGGCAATGAAGCAACAGAATATTACAGAACAAAAACCAATAGCAAAAATAAACAACATAATTAAAAAGGGAAGAAGTAGAATAGAATAGACGCATATACATATTTACATGATGTGCAAAATTAACAACACATTTTTATACACAGATTTTAAATACAAATAATTAATATGGGTGTTAAGGAAATTGACCAGATGCAAAAACTGAAATGAGTTTTGTACAGACATATTGCACAGTGCAGAGTACAGGGTGAGGTCTATAGGGAGCAGCACTGGTTGTACAGTCTGACAGCAGCAGGAAGGAAGGACCTGCGATACCTCTCCTTCACAGATCACTCACGTCTGATCCCCCGCAGCCTGGGAGTCTGGAGTCCTTTGCCCTGAGATTTTTTTTAGGTTTTTCCAGACTCCACTGACATTCCTCTGCAGCAGCTGGTTCTCAATCTTCCTCCTGTGGCTGTTCTTCCCCTCTCTGATCTTCTTCCTCAGCTCCTTCTGCACAGCCTTCACCTCCTCCTTGTTTCCTAACCTAAAGGCCCTCTTTTTCTCCTTAAGTAGGGCCTTTATGTTAGGATTAATCCAGGGTTTTCTGTTTGAAAAACACCGTACAGTCCTGGTGGGTACAGTGTTATCAACACTGAAGTTTATATAGTCCATTATGCAGCCTGTTAAACTGTCGATGTCCTCCCCATGAGAAACACACGGTTGAGTCAAAGCAGTCCCTCAGAGCCTCTTCAGACTCCTCAGTCCATGTCTTAATTGTGCGAGTTTCCATTGGTTGCCTTTTAACAAGGGGCTTGTAAACAGGCAGGAGATGCACCAGGCTGTGGTCAGATCTTCCCAGGGGAGGGAGGGGGGATGAGTTGTATTCCCTCTTTGCTGTTGGCATAAAATAAGTCCAGTGTTTTATTGTGGCAGGTGACATATTGTTTGAATGTGGGCAGGGTGGAGGACAGAGAGGCATGATTGAAGTCCCCAGAGATGAGGAAGAGGGCCTGTGGATGCTGTGTCTGCAGTGAGCTTGTGACTGAGTGAAGAACATCACAAGCTGCATCAGCGTTAGCAGAGGGGGGGATATACAAAGCGAAAACAATCACCTGTGTGAACTCCCTCAGGAGGTAGTATGGCCTCATGCTAACAGCTAAAAGTTCGATGTCCTTACAACAGACCTGTTCTTTAACAGTGATATGACCAGAGTTACACCATCCGCTCTCTGCCATCCTGTCTGCCCACCGCAGTTGAAAACCGTCCAGGTTAGCGTCTGTGTCCGGGGTCAGCGCAGTTTTAGCCACGTCTCAGTGAGCACCATGATGCTGCACTCGTGGTAGTCCCTCTGATGCTGGGTCAGCGCTGTTAGTTCATCCATCTTATTGGGGAGAGATCTCACATTCCCCATGATGACAGATGGGAGGACGGGTCCTGAGCGTCTCCTCCTGCTGCAAGCAAACAGCTCCAGAATGGCACCCCCATCTCCTCCTCTTCAGCTCACAGGGGACATCAGGCTGATCATGCGGCGACACCGCGGCGCTACTGAGGGCCAACAGTTGATCCCTACTGTAAACAATAGGGCTGTGTACAGGCTCCCAGGACACGGCGGAAAACGGTGAAAAAATAAGTATTTAGACCAGAATGAAAAAAGCGAGTCTGGTCTCCATACTGCCCAAAGAGAGAGCGCCAAAGAAAAGTAATGAAGAACAGTTAAAAAGTTCAAAATAAAAATATAAAAGTATTGCCGCAAAAGACAATCTGTGGGTCTAACCTCTTTTGCCCCAAACCGGCCACCCTGACCCTCATCGCCCGCAGTTGATGACATCGGCCGCCGTGTTCCTCAAAGATCTGTGCAACACATACCCATGATAAGCCCCAGATTTCTCCAAATTGGGTTTTCAGCTACTTAATGGCATTTGTGTTATACTTTCACATAGAGACTTTATTTGAACATTGAAATATAAATTCAAATTTTAGCCTACCTATTGATTTGTATTTCAAAGTTTCAATAGGTATTATAATGTTTAAGTAATCACAGTTCCATGATCATGATAATTTGGGGAGAAATGTGGAAATAATTATGCAAATTAGCAAAAAATCTGTAATAGCACTTATGGCTTGGCGGGGAGAGCCTTTTGAAGTTTACACCCTAAGTTATAGCGCCCCCATCTGACGGATTGGGATCCAATTTTTTGGAGCAGTATTTGGACATCATATATACTCAACGTACCAAGTTTCGTGTCTCTGGGTCCTTTCAGCTCGCCATAAATTAATAAAACGCAAACAATGATGGTTAATGACGAATGGGCCACGCCCACTTTCACCTAATAGTAATAATTCATTTGATTTATATAGCGCTTTTCATTTTTTTTTTTTTTATTCACGTTTTTTATTAATTCCACATATCAATATTCAAAAATTTACATTTTACATATACGATTTTCCAGCAGTATAA